>PVIC010013687.1:0-37675 GCA_004025085.1 Thryonomys swinderianus
CCCAGCATTATATGTGGTAACCGGGGATCGAACTCAGGTCCTTGCGCTTGCGAGCAGGCGCTGGAACCACTGAGCTAACCCTCCAGCCTGAACAGAAATATTTTTAAAACATTTCTATTCTAGGAGGAAAATGGCCCTGGTGAGGTTTTCCTTGATAGGTCCAAGGACACGTACAATATTGGATATCTTCTGTTTATCCTCCCTATTCTTTTCACCCTTCTTTGTCCTTTTCCATATCTTAGGAAGCTCATGTCTTCAGATCTCTTGGCTCTGCCTTCTGGTTGTGTTTGCTAGTGGGAGGCACCAGGGGAGCACTGAAGCTAGAGCAAGTGTAAGGTCAGAATTGGCTGGATCCCTCTCAGGTGACTTCCTTAGTCTTGGTTAAATAACTCCCCCTTCCCTCCCTACACTTAAGTTAAATAATGGGAATTTCTTGCTCTCCTTAGATACTGACAGAGTAGGGGACTTGCAGTGCCAAAGAGGTCTTATATTTCCCTGGTACAGTAGTTTCCCTAACCCTTCCCATGAAATTTTAACTATTGCAGATCCTTTGTTGAACTGCCCTCCAGTAACTCAGCTTATGCTGTTTCTCTATAAGCTTTTGACTTACAAACATACCATTATGCGTGCACACAGACACACAAACATACATGTACACATGTGCATATACACAACACGCACACACAGAGAACATTCTTCGTTTAATGACCTACGTGGGTACAACTGTTTGGACTTTTGATTGAAACTTAAGTTCAGACTTACAACCTATCACTTGGGCTTATAACCTGTACTTAGAAGACCCTTGAGAAAATATGTGCACCTGTATGAGACATGATTACATATCAAAAGTTACAAAAGTACCATCACTTCTAATGAATCTGTTTGTGAGAATTTAACTCCAGCTGAATCAATTTTATTATCACAAGGAACTGCTGGAAACAAATAGTCCTTAGAAGTGTGCCCAATAAAATGAGTACACTACTATATTTTTCTGGCCCAATGGACACAGGCGAATCATACTGAGGTTGCTTTGTTTGCGTCAATCTACAAAAACTGTCAGGTAGCTTAATTTTTTTCCAGTATTAGACATTATGGAAGTGTATATTTGAAGATTTTTTTGTTTTCATGAGCACTGTACTTATCTGCACAAGATGCTTAAGGTACCTAAAATATGATAGGCTAGACACATCCCTTGTTTAACAATTGAGTTCAATTTTTGTGACTAGGTTATTAAATGAATTGATTGCTGAATGAGAATTTATAAATAAATACAAATGTGTATATTTGTATATAGTATCATTAAATGAATTGGTTCCTGAATGAGGATCTGTATATAAATACAAATGTGTATATTTGCATATAGTATCTATTTTTCAATATTCAGAACAAAGAAATGATAAAAGGAAACTCTAACTTGGTAACAGTAGTGTAATGTATAACAGAAAATAAAACTACAGTACTATATAGTACAACTACCAAAAATTATAATACTATATAAACAAGATGTATCATACAAAAAAAGTAGAAATTAAGGCTCTACCAATGACACGTATAGAACTGTATCAAAAAGAAAAAAAAACAATAATTAATACTATAGTTCTTGGCTGTGTGGTGTTTCATGTGTTTAATTTCTATCTTACTCTCCTGGCTAGTAAGCTCATTTACTACATACTTTATCTGTTTTTCCGTCCGCCAAGATATTTATTGCTGTGTTGGACAGAGCAGTGGCTCCATGAATGCTAGTTGTACCTTTAAGGAGGATTTTAGGTTCATTAGCCTCTTGCAGGGACCTGCAGAAGCTCCTTCACTAATGAGCCAGAACTGCACATTCAAGACACAGCTTTCAGCAGTATCAAATATGTGATCTGTGTAACCATGAAGACTTCATGGAAGCTGCTGAGTTGCCAGGAAAGGGCACTTGAGGAAATAAAGGAATAGATGCTTTATTGATCTCCTAAGAATCATAACTGGATCACATCTGTTACTGTTGGTGAGCACTTTCTATGTCATTGCTATATCTTAAGATATCCTGGATTTTCTGAATCATTTTCATCCCTGCCTTTCTGACATGTGAGGGATCAATACTGCCTGAATCTGGCAGATACAATGATTTGGTGGCTGCTGAATTTTATTTAAAAGGTTATTGGAGAGCATGTGTTCTTAAGGAAAACATATCATTTTCATTAAATTGTTTTGATAATGTCTAATATAGATATTCTTCATTTAAATACCTGTCTGCTTAATGGCTAGACTTAAGGCTGAAGCATATTGTTCAGACTTTTGACCCACTATTCAGACTTTTTTAATACACTTCTGTATATCTTGTTTATAGAGCCCCAGTGTCTTTTGGGGGTATAATACACATCGTTTATACAGTACTATAATTTTTGCTGATTTTATAGTATAGTACTATAGCTTTATATTGTGTCATACATTACAGTACTGCATGTAAGAGTTACGAAAATAAGCAAAGTAATAAAGTTGTAGTTCCCTTTGATCATTTTTTTCTTTGAATATTGTATATACTATATACAGTTCCTTGTTTAGCAACCAATTCAAATAACAAGCTAGTTACAGGTCCATAGCTCAGTTGTTAATGGAAGAGTGTCTGTCTGTCTCTTCCTTGCTTCTTTCCTCAATATCGCTAGGTGAGTCATTCCCAGAGATGCTCTACATATTAGGTGAGATTGAGCCAGATAAATTCTTAAAACAAGTTTTCTCCAAATGCTGATTAAAGTGTAGGAGGTACAGTCTGCTTTACCTTTAGGCTAAGTATTCATCTGTGCTAATATTTAACTGAGCATCAATTCCAGATGTGTAGGGATAAATGTCTAATTTTCTTTAGACATTTTAAGATAAATTTTAGCACTATCTTTGAGACTATCTTAAAATTAAAAACCTTAGTCTGGCATTCTTGTGTACCACTGGCAGATGTGTTAGCTTAACACACTATTCAACACAGTATAAAAATTATACTACCTACCTTGTAGTTCTTTGATTTCCAACATAAGCTTATTTAACTTGTTCATTTTAGAATAAAGTTTTTATCTGCTGCCATTTATTGTATATCCTAACTAAAAAAATGTCTCAAAGTCCTGTAACATTAGGGAGTGAAGTATGTTTTATTTTCACCTTTTTTTTGTTGTTGTTGGTTTTGCTGTTGTTTGTTTCCTTTGCTTTGCTATTACTTAATTAAATTTCCAGTTTGTAGCCTATAATTGGCTTTTACTAGCTGTTTAGTAACTTTTTATTGGATGAACAAGCTGGATACCAGTGTTCAAGTAAAAATGATAGCCCTTTTATTAAACACTTACCTAATCACATTAGCTTCACCCACAGCGTTGTAGTTGTGTATTCTCCCGTTTGTAATATTGCTGCTTTGTAATCAAGAGAAGTAAATAAAAGCCAAATGTGTATTGAGCCACTGTTATGTTTTAGTCATTATCTTTTCTCTACATTTTCTCTTTATTCTTTTCCTGCAAGGGTAGGTAGTTTTACTCCTTGATTGGTTGGTTTTGGTGAGTTGGTACCCTTGGCATCATGTGAGTTACTGAGCACACCCCAAAATCCAGAGCAGGCTTCCACAGTCCTCGGCCTTTCTGCTCCAGTTGCACCTTTCTCTTAACTGACCTGAAAAGCCTGTCATACAGCTGTCATACTTGGCATTTGTCAAATTGTTTACATGCCATTGTACTTTCATTTTAATACACATTTATAGGGTTTTTATCCTGGAAGTGGAGCTTTCTTGTAAAGAAGTGCTTACAAAATAGAGTGATTTGGGTAAGCTCACTGAAGTTAAACAGTGCACCTGGCAGCCCAGGGGAAAGGGAGTAGTTAGTTCTCTGCCTGAATTAAAGAAGACCTCAGAGAGGCTGACACATCCCACTCCCACTTTTGAAGGTTGTAGGAGCCTGTCATCTCTGTGCTGTTTCCTTTCTTAGAGTAAGACCAAAGGGTACTATTCTAGGTTGGATATGCTATTATGTACTGATGTGAATGAATCTTACAACAATTTCCCAGTTTTGGTTTTAGTAACTAAAACTAATTGTTGTCATACCCTGCCAGTTTATCATGGGATTTCTTTTTTATCTCCCCCCAAGAATGAGCCAATCCTAAGCATTAACTGGTATTGGTAAAGTTCTCTCTTTGCCTGTACTACATTATATTTCATTTGATGTTTACAGTGACTTGAGTGTAATATGATCTAAACGTTATCATCTGTTGAATCATCTCATGATAATGTGAGAGTGGGATATGGGAGTGAGGCCCGGGCACAGGAAACCTGACTTTTCATTTAGTTTTACATACACTACACCTAATTTGATAGATATTATACACAACAGGTATTACTTTTCCTATGCAAGCAGTCTTTGGATACAAAATTTGAATAAATGCTTCTTTCTCTGACAGACAGAGGAGGAAGTATATACAAATTATCTCTATTCATCATATGAAAGCATGGGGCAGATGAGAAATAGAGACCAGTGTCTTATGCCTTAGTTATAGTGCTATAATCCCGTTTTGCAACTGTCTTTGGCTTTCAAATGTGTACTATTGGGTAGGATACAAAAATATTTAACTATGTCACCTGCTGTTTTCTGTGCCATGGTAAACATGGTAAAATAAGTCATTAATACTATGGAGGAGTCCAACATCATGCTTCCTCCCACACTCCTAGTTACATAGTCTGATTGTTATATCCACTGATATGACTAAGTGGGTTTCACTTTGAGAGTTGACTCCCATATACATCTCTCCAAATTATGTAGCTTCTAGTGGTTATTCTCTATTCTCATAGATGCAGGCACTTTGTAGACTTACAAATATCTTTAGCAATTTATATACTTGTTCATGTTTAAAATGTTTAAGACAGTGGAAGACAAATCAGTGAATAAGGAAATAACATGATAGGGGATACGGAGTCATATCCCTAATATCTGTATTATTTTGAATAGTAATTCATCTAGTTACAAATATGTTTCCTCTCATGCACTTGCTTAGTTCTGAATTCATAGGTATATCTGCATAAAGCCACTGTCTGAGATGTTTTTATTTTTATCCACTACCATTCCTCCTCTTCATCTCCTTTTTTTCCCCCTTTCCCCCTCTCCCTCACCTTCTTCCAACAATTCATTTCTCAGCAACTGAAATGTTTTGACAGGCAGATGCAAATCCTTCAAATTATGGAGGGGTCACATTCTGATAAACCTCTCTGTTTTACAGCCTGGAAGTCTAATGTGCTTTAACCACATAACCTTCCAAGCAGCAGAGCTTAGCAGCACAGTATATTGAAGAGCACATTTTCCGCAGGCCTGCCTGAGAGCCATGGCTGTCGGGGCTGCCCAGCATCCCCTTAGAGTACTTGCTGCATGTTACAAGTCTAGGAAAAGATTAAGTTCAATGTATTGTTTCTCCTGAATGTGTAGTGCTTGGCATCTAAAAGTCAAAAAATCTTACATGAAAATGAAGTCTTTACAGGGCCACCTGTAAATACTTTTCTGGGTAGACTTTTTTTTTAATGCAGTGTGAAGTTTGATTGAGTGACAACATGTTCCTCTCATCTGAATAAGAAATAATCTTGTAGAGAAACACGAGTGAGTGTACATTAAGATTTTATTAATCTGGGCCAGAGATTTAGCTCAGTGGTTCTGCCATCTGCCTAGCAAGCGCAAGGTTCCTGGTTCAATCCTGGTAACCACATACAATGATATGATGTTGGGTGTGGTAACTCACACCTACCAGCAATCAGTACCACACCCTACATGCTGGGCATGGTGGCTCATGCCTGTAATCCCAGCACTCAGGAGGCAGGAGGATTGTTGAGTTCAAGGCTTGCCTGGGCTACATAGTGAGCTCAGGGTCAGCCTGAACTACAAAGCGAGATCCTGTCTCAAAAAAAAAATTATTAACTTCACAGCTTTGTGTATATTTCATAGGTTTGTCATGAGAGTTAAATGAGATAATGTATAAACAACCTGAAGGAGAGGAAGTATTTTCAATAAAAGTATTAAAAGAAGGAATTCCAATTTCTAATTAAACATTGGTGGTACATGTATTTGTATCCAAACTCCCCAAACGCCAACAAAGAACAGCAAAATTGATTAAAAGGCAAAAACCTATACAGAAAAGAAAATAGGAGAGAACTAAATACCAGATGAGAAGAGTAAAAGAAAAATTTGTAAGTTAAAGTAAATATTTGTGGAAAATAGAGAAATAAGGAAGAGTTTACTCAGCTACCTCTTTACCATTCTGGGGGGAAAAAAAAAGAGGTTTACTCTTTGAAGAGATTCAATAAAAAGATTTCTGGTTTTAGCAATGTCAGTTAAAAGTCTACCAGCATTCAATCCATACACATTACAAGAAGAACCCAGAACAGAGAAGTTAGGACATTTTCAAAATAATAAGAGAGATAGATAGGAAAGGAAGAAGATGATCATTATTTGCAGGTGACACAATTCTCTACATAGAAGTCCCCTGAAGTTCTGCCCAGGTACTTATGGAATTAGTAACCAAAATCAATAGTGTAGCTCAATATGAAATCAATACACAGAAATCAACAACATTTCGGTGTAGTAATAATGAACTAACCAAGAACTTAGGAAAACAGTACCATTCACAGTAGTATCAAGAGAAATGAAATATATAGGAGTTAAACTAATGAAGGAAGTGAAAGACTACTGTGATTAAAACCATAGTACTCTGAAAAAGGAGATCAAAGAAGACATCAGAAAATAAACATCCCATGTTCCTGGGCAGTCAAAACTAATTTTATTGAGATGGTCATACTTCCAAAACTGATACACAGATTTAATATAATCTCAGTAAGAATATCAAAAGCATTCTTCTCAGAACTATAGAAAATAATCCTAAAGTTCATATCAACCAGAAGAGACCCAGAACAACAAAAGCAGTTCTTTGTAAGAGCAAAGCAGGAAGCATTACAGTCCTGAACTTCCAAGTCATACTACAAAGCTACAGTGGTTAAAAACAGGAAGGTACTGGCAAAAACAGAGATGTGGATCAGAAGAATAGAATAGAGAAAGCAGAACCAACTCCCAGCACTTTCTGCTATCAAGTCTTTAACAAGGGGGTAAAAATGCACCCTGGAGGAAAGATACCCCCTTCACACGTGGTGTTAGGAAAACTGGCAGTCCACATGTGGAAGACTGACTAAACCCATACCTGTCACCATGTACTAATCTAAAATCAAAATGGGTGAAAGATCTAAAGTTTAAACAGAAGCCATCTGCTGGAAAATAAAATTGGTAAAACTCATGAAGATACAGGTGTAGACAAATTTCTGAACAGAACCCAAATTGAACAAGAAATAATACCAAGAATCAACAAATGGGATCATACCAAATTAAAAGTTTCTGTACAGCACAGGAAACAACCAACAGACTGAAAAGACAACGTATAGAAAGGAAACATTTTTACTACAAGGCTTTTATGAGAGAAAGAGAGGGAGATAGAGACAGAATAGATTTATTATAAACATTTTACCCATGGATCTGTGAGGCTAAGCATCAGGATCCTCAGCTGACAAGCTGCAGACCCAGGAGAGCCAACCTGCAGGGGACGAGCAGCTCTGTCCTGGATGCGAGGAACCTCATGGAAGCTGAAGTCTCAGTCTGAGCCTGGGCCAGGAAAGACCAACGTCCACTGGAAGCAGTTAAAAGTTTGTCCTCCTTGCTTAGCCTCCTCTTATCTCTGGGACTCTTGAGGCTTTGGGGTGGTTGGTTGATATGTGGTGCTTTGACTTGAACATTCCCTCCAAAACTCAGGTCATGATTTAACTGCTTTGTAACAGTACTAAGAGGAAATTAGGCCATAACCATGTTAAATAGTAAATGGAAGCTGTTACTGTGGGAGTGTGAAAATGGACTCCTGATAAAAAAAAAAAATGCTCTTGGCCACCACCCTTCCTCTGTCTCATGCCTGCGTACATCCCTTCTGTCTTACCCAGGAGAGGATGGCCCTCGCTAGATGAAAGCACCATGCTTGTGAACTCCAGACCACTTGGAATTGTGAACCACAGGAGCTTCTGTTGTTTATAAATTACTTCAGCAGAAAATGCACTAAGAGGACAAAATGCTTTTCTTGATGTATTGATTCACATGTGAATCTTATTTATGATCACACCCAGAATAATGTTTGGCCAAATGTCTGGACTCTCTGTGGTCCAGTCAAGATGACACATAAACTTAAGTACACAGAGGCTCAGAGGAATTAACAGCACTTACATGTGAAATTACTGTATGTGGTAGAAAAACAAGAAATGTAATGAGAGTGGGGGTGCAGGGGAAATCTGAGGCTGCCAAATGATAAAGACCATATTCATATTACATAATAGTGACTATTACAGACCTTGGAACAAGACTCTGAGCATTATATTTGAGGAACATCATTTTAGCAATTACATCCAGGATACACAACAATTTGGAAACACTGCAGCTTAGAAACTGGTGAGTAAAAATTGCCAGAGGCCTGTATTGGGATAAATACTGTAGAGGGAGAAAGCACATGTCATGGCCTTGGGCAGATGGAAACAGGAAAATGAGTAGAGGCTGGGGAAAAGTGTTAAAAAGTTGGAAATAGAAAAAAACAAAATCATTGACAACAGTGAGAAGAAATTTATTCATGGGGCCAGAGATTTGAGATGTGTGATATACCTTGTAATACTTAACCATATCATAAAATGGTTAAAATGCAAGCCTGCTGCATTTTAATGTTATGTAATTTTTTTACTTTTAAATAGTTGTTACAAATATAGATTATTAGTTTACTTTGAAGAATAGAAATTATATTCATTAGAAAAATTGAAATTTATAATGGATTCGCTAATTGTATCTTTCAAGAAAATATTTTACGTAGTTGCAAATAAATCTCTGCATGATTACTAGTCCAGCACCCTTATCCATATGATTAAGAAAACTTGTGTGCTTATTTTTTTCGTGGGGATCAAACTTATGTGCTTATTATACTACTGACTAGGCTTAAAACTCTGCTCTGCTCTGTAATTTTTTACACATTTTATAATACAATTAAATTTATATTATTTATGGTAAAAGTTATATATGCACTGCTATTTCATACTCTTTCAATTAATGCCAGAAATATTTGACTGGCTATAATGAGTAATGAGTTAGAACTTTCATTTATTTTTAATGATTATAAAAGTAAAATATTGCTTATAATATAGAATCAACTTTTCTGTTTTTAAACTTAGGACTTCAGACATTGCCAGACAGGTCTTCTACCCCTGATCTACATCCAGTGCCCTTTAGAAATTTTGATTTTGATAGAAGATCTCACTAAGCTGTCTGGACTGGCCTGGAATTTGCCATCCTCCTGTGTTGACTTTCTAAGTAGAACTTCTGTTTTCTCCACTCTTGGAGGTCTTAGGAACATAAGAGATACTGATTTCCTATTTCTAGTATTGTTCTTGTATTAAATGCACCAGTCTTAACTCAGCACCTTGTGAATCTGGACTGCCAAGCTGCTAACCTGTTTTTTAAGATAGTATTGTTTAGAGCCCCCCTCCCCTTGCTGATAGCATAAGCAGAAATTGTAACCCAATAAGTAATATGTGCTGTAGTATGGATTACTTTAATTAGCTAATGACACTGCTGTCTTACCTTAGTAAAATCAAGCATTTCTTCAGGGTTGGGTGGACTGGGCAAAGGAACATAGTGATCCTTTCAGCTGCAGAGGCCTGCTCACCAGGTAGAGCTCAAGACCTCCTAGGGAGTGGAAGCACTGCCAAGACCAGAGAGCCTTTTATATTTGTAAGAAGAAATAATCAAATCAGGTAGATGAACAGCAAAGATGAACTAATCCTGCTACATGGGTCACAATTGAAAGAAAGTGATGTAAAATGTACTCTTCATTTTGATTGTTTTGATACTTTTTCTAATTATGTCTGTAAACTCATTTTGGATTATCTAAATGAAGTGTGCAGAAACCAATGATTAATTGGTAAAACTAGTTAGCAACAGGTGTTGCTTCTGATCCTTTCTTGTCATGAGTGAAATTACTATGTCTACGTAGTATTTTTTCAGTTTACAGTGGTCACCTATTCATTTAATAAAATAAAAAATATAGAAAAGTTTACTTGCCAATGCTGTCTCGTGGATCTGGGACATGTACCTTACATTCTTCTCATTGATTGCATGTATTTTAGACTCTGGCAAAAATATTTTTATTTAAAGATTGATTTGAACACGTATTTCCTTGACGTTCATCCAATTTTTAGAAAATATGTTTATGCCTACTGAAAATTGTTACATTTCTTTGGGGGTAGATAGATCATCTTTTTAAAACCTCCCCTCCATTTTTATTTTTAAATGGTTCCCAGTTAAATTTAAATTTCTATATTTAGGTAGGATTATGTTTAGATACCAACCACCAGTATCCAGGAAGTTCAGTGGCAAAGCTGACACATTCAGCATTTATAGTCTATTTTGTCGTCTGTGTATTTAGAGAAGGTTTGAAGCTTACTTGGCAAAATCATTTCAACATTGTGCAAAACTTCTTCAGCATAAATGCACTATTTAATTTCATATAATTGTTAAGATAACAGTGTGCCACTTTTTAAAGCTTAGCTCTTAAAATG
Organism: Thryonomys swinderianus; assembly: GCA_004025085.1. Taxonomy (NCBI): domain Eukaryota; kingdom Metazoa; phylum Chordata; class Mammalia; order Rodentia; family Thryonomyidae; genus Thryonomys; species Thryonomys swinderianus. Next base: position 10,616 of record PVIC010013687.1, read on the forward strand.
TTGTTAGTTTTATTTCTTTCAAAGAAGGATGCATTGAGGAACAGCTTTTATATATAAATAGTGTAATATTGTTTCAGCTTGGGTAGAGTTGGTTTGGTGCAATCAGCATGGTTTGATCAAATTTGGAAGATGTTGAAACCACATTTTTGTAGTGTTTTCTCCAGCATCTTTATTTTTTTCAGATGGAGTATTTTAAGTTCCTTCCAACTAATCAAAATAAGTAACTGAGTTTGCCTTTGCCAAAAACTAGAACTATCGTTTTTCACATTCTTTTATTTTCCAGGTCATTTTCAAGTAAGATTGTGTTTCTAGGGCTTCTGAATTCCCGAAACTATGACTTTGATGATATAAAGGCCCAAATAAACATTTTAGGGTGAATCTACCCCTTCATGTAACATATTTTGTGTTGTGAATTCCAGATAGTTAACTTTTGTGTGCATGTGATTAGTGTGGAGAAAAATTAATGCTGTCCAGTATTATGATTTATTGCCTCAATCATGTACCCACTGAAGACTTGCCAAACTAAAAGCATTTTTTTTCCATTGGATATTAGAAACAGCTACTGTTTTTGTTGATCTTTTCAAGTTTTGAATGGGCCTATTTCAAATCATACCAGCATGAGAGCTCAGTTTAATGGTATACTTACTCAACTCGTGATACTGAGTGAAACCATTACTCACATGAGTATAAAGGATAAGATTTCATAAAATTATTTTCAGGTGCATTAATGCATTTGTAAAAGCTATGTATGATTTTTCTTCAAGGATTTCTGTTTATTATATATAGTTACAGGTTGGCTTGTAAGTTAATTTAATTGCTTTTTATATCTTAAAACATACATCATTTTGGTGGATTATCCCCAAAGTTTTTTTTAACTTAGTACATTTATCTCCCTTGAGATGTCATGATTGTTTGATGTTTAAGAAAAATTCCTAAATTTCCTTTATTGTTAGTTACAGCAAGCTGCTGAAGTTTCTCAGCTGCGGGGAGCAAGGGTAATCTCTGCTGAAGATCTTCTATTTTTGATGCGTAAAGACAAGGTAATATAAAACAGTTTCATTGTTAAAATGATAGACCTGGTGTAATTGAACTTAATGAGGAGATTTACACATTCTTGTATAGTTTTAAAATTGGAATAGGAACCACTGAAGTTTTAGTCTTTATGGTTTATACAACAAAATTGATTTACTACAACAGAATTGGTATTTTTACAGGGATGGACACTTATGTAAAACTGTTCTACATATAAGTAATCTTCAGTATCTTTACATGTCTGTTAAAACACTTTCATTGTTATATAATATTAATATATATAATAGTCACTAAATATTGACTGCTCTGGTATCATAAATGGGATAAACTGGGTGATATATTTTTCTTCTCATTTTATACCTTATCAAGATTCTAATATTTGGTATGCTAAATTTTTAAATACAAAGTTTATTCTGTGGCATAGCTTATAGTAAAAGCAAAATCAAGATGATTATATAAAAAATATAAATTCTAACATCTGTTTTTGATAACTTTTGGTATTAATATATTTGAGCTGGTACTTCTGCCTAATTTTTTCATAATTATTTTCCATGAGGAGATAGTTGAAAATACTCTATAATATTTTCCATGTCTTAGTTACTCATTTCTTTGTCAATATAAACAATGTAAAGGGAGGGGCCAAAGATTTAGCTCAGTGGTTCTGGTGCCTGCCTCGCAAGCACAAGGTCCTGAGTTCTATCTCAGCAACCACATACAATGTTGGGCATGGTGACTCACGCCCACCAGCAATCGATACCGCATACCACAGTGCCAGGTGTGGTGGCTCATGCCTGTAATCCCAGCACTTGGGAAGCAGAGACAAGAGGATTGCTGAGTTCCAGGCTTGCCTGGGCTACAGAGTGAGCTCAGGGCCAGCCTGAACTACAAGGCAGGACCCTGTCTCAAAAAAAAAAAAGAATGTAAAGGGAAAAAAAAATGTGTTCATCAAGAAACTTGTGAGGCTGGGGATATAGCTCAGTGACTCCACCACCGCCTGCCTGTCAAGTGCAAGGTCCTGAGTTCCATCCCTGGTACTGCCAAAAACAAAAAAATTTTAAAGCTTATGGTCTTGTTTAAAGAATCTGATGGTTTAGTTGAAGCAGGTGAGTCTTAACAGAATTCCATGGTTGCAGGACTAGAGTTGTGCAAGTGAGGGACTCTGCCAAAGTAAGGCAAGAGTGCTAAATGAGCTAAGTGCTCGGATGAGTCATGGCCCTGTTCAGGAGTCAGAGCAAAGTGTCTTTTGGTTCCAGCCTCAGTTGGAAGGAAGAAATGGAAAGAAGGTAAAGAATAAGAATGTACAGAATTTTGTGGCCTCTCTTGGAGTACCACACAGAAGAGGTGCTGTGAAGAGTAAGTCAAGGTACTGTTGACAGAGCAACAAGAGAATCTAAAAGACACTTGATATAAGCAGCCAAGGAATAGCAGGGTTGGCATGAGAGTTCTGCAGGACTTTTTCCCAAAGCAAAGAAATTGGAATATACCATACCGCACTGATACTTCTTTTTTGCCCTTTGGGAGAAGTAAAAAATAAAATATTGAAACCTCATCAATATTCCCTGTTTGACAGTACTTTCCTGCTGTCATGGTGGACTCAGCAGAAGTTTTTTTAACCAACTGAGATCATTGAACTTTATTTATACACTGACATGTTCCAAAAAGAACATGCTTAAATAGGTACATTATGTTCCAAAAAGAACAAGCTTACATAGGTAAAATATGAAACAAAATTAAAATATCAGATGGAATTAGGATAGAGAGAAAAGGAAAATAGCAAAATGCTCATGGTTAGATATGCTTTTTGTCTTATACAAGTAGCTCCATTTATATTCAAGCAGGATTTCTTGCCGCTAGGTTTCATATATTGCACAAAGCAAGCACCACCCCGTCTCAGGAATTCCTCACGTGGTGGGCATGGTAGGCAGATACTTTCCTTATTGTGCAAGTGAAAAAATGCAGTCAAGCATGTATACTACTTCTGTGTATGCTGAGTTTTAGTTGTAAGATGACCAAGGTCTCCTTCTGCATGAAAAGATGATTAAGTCTGTATGTGTCTTACAGCTGTTGGAGATGTCAGACGACACACATGTAAGAAGGTGTGTAAATGGAGTAGGATTCAGGTATTACTACAAATCTTGAGTCAGAACCTAAGGCTCTGGGTCTCATCCCAGTCCCCAAAGGGAGAGTAGAGTGCCTTAAACCTGAAAGTCAGGCACCAGTGATAATATCTATATTAAGTGATAACACAGAAAAGGCTTCAAAGTATTATCAGTTATTTTTAAAAGTTAATTCGTATTTTTTTGTATAAACAATATCATCCTGAAGACTTAACTATCATTCATAGGCTTTAAGTTTCCTAAAAAATACAGTTTCCTAACTTGGGTTAAAAAATGATTTTTGGAAATAAAATATAAACCAATTCATCTAATGAAAAGATTTTTGAGGAAGAAAACAAATAATGTTTATAACTATTTCAGAAAATAAAATTTTATCTTAAAAATATTGAATTAAAATAATTCAACAACATTCATGCACTTAGTATGGGAAGTGTGATAGTATCACAGTCTCCAAAAAGAATTTAGAACTTTTATGTACACAGAAAAGAACTTGCTGTGATTTTAGAACTCTGGGTACTTACAAATTAAAAGTATTTGTGTTTTAGTTTTTATTTAATTTGGTGGCTACATTTTTATTCTATAGTATATATTGTGCTATGGAAATTATCATTAGTGATCTTGATACTAGTTCCTTTTTTTTTTTTTTTGCTTTTGAGACAGGGTCTCGCTTTGTAGTTCAGGCTGGCCCTGAGCTCACTATGGTGCCCAGGCAAGCCGCCGCAAACTCAGCAATCCTCCTGTCTCTGCCTCCCGAGTGTTGGGATTACAGGCGTGAGCCACCACGCCCGGCATTGTGGTATGCGGTGTTGATTTTTGTTAGGCGTGTCTCCACGCCCAGCATTATATGTGGTTACCGGGGATCAAACTCAGGACCTTGCGCTTGCGAGGCAGGTGCCGGAACCACTAAGCTAACCCTCCAGCCCTTGATACTAGTTTCTTAAATGTTATCATAGTAGTCTTTATTTTGTAAAGTGAATATGCGTGTGTTATTTATATTTTTAATAGAAAAAACTGAGAAGACTGCTGAAATACATATTCATGCGAGACTACAAATCAAAGATTATCAAAGGCATAGATGAAGATGAGCTTCTGGAAGGTAATAGAAACAAAATGGTAAAGTAAAATATACTACCTTATGACGCATGTGTGCTGGATGACCTGTTTCTTTCTTTTTTTTTTTTTTTTTTGAGACAGGTTCTCACTTTGCAGTTCAGGCTGGCCCTGAGCTCACTATGTAGCCCAGGCAAACCTTGAATTCAGCAATCCTCCTGTCTCTGCCTCCCGAGTGCTGGGATTACAAGCGTGAGCCACCACGCCTGGCACTGTGGAATGTGGTGCTGATTGCTGGTGGGCATGAGTCACCACGCCCAGCATTGTTGTATGTGGTTACCAGGATCAAACTCAGGACCTTGTGCTTGCGAGGCAGGCATGGGACCCTCTGAGCTAAATCTCCAGCCCTGGATGACCTGTTTTTTGTAACGTAAAAATAGCTCTTCCCATTAAATGAAATACCATACATGTGCTTCTTTAAAATAACATAGTTTGGAGATTATGAAAAAATATATTGTTAGTTTAATGTTGTGATTTTCTGTTAGGTGATTTGATAGCAATCTAGCATTCCCATTCTTTTTAGTAGTATTACATCAGATAATCATGAAAGTAAGAGAATCATGTAGATTCAATGAAATTGAATAATAATGTGGATGTATGGAGTCAGAATCATATATTTTTGAAATTGACACAGATTTTTGTTAATTTATCATAAATATCTGATATGTTTGGTGATATAAAATCATATCATTCTGATCTGTATGTCCTAGGCCATTTAAGCCTAACAAAAACCATAACACAGAAACTTCTTTCTTGATCTCTAAACTGAGTTTCCCATTTTAGAATATTTAGAAAAATAGTGGGCCAGGGATTGTCTCCTACCTTGGAAGCACAAGGGCCTGAGTTCGATCCCTAGTACCACAAAAAAAAAAAAAAAAGAATTAATGTTGCAAAATTAAACAGTGTTAAGCTAAAAATAGGTAAGTACTAAATAATATTTACTGAATCAAAATAAATTCACAGAACTTATTTTAGAAATAATTTATTTGGAAATGCTTTTAGAAATAACTCATGTTATTTAGAAATGTTTTTGGAAATAACTCATGTTTTTTATTGACTGTAGTCACTGTTATAGTGGCACTCATTCCTAATTAGGTACAGGGATAAATTAGGTAACTAAAACAAAAACCACCAGATAAAGAATTTCAGAAAATTTGATTCAAAAGTTTTGAAAATAAACCAGCTATTTTTACTTGAACTAGCCTCCCATGTTTTTCTGATTACCTTTATTACACATTATCATTTACTTAATATTCTAGTAGTTCTTATAGAATTCCTGAAAGATAGTTCTATAAATGACTTTGCATGTTTCCTTTTATGGAATCCATCAGGAATACAGACTTGTAGGAAAAAAATACCCAGATTTCAGTCAATTCCAGTTCTCTGCCTTTTCTGTGTATGACTAGACAGTCAGTTTTCTAATCTCTAAGAGAGAAATTATACTGCTAAATACATGTTATTCTTTTTTTTTTTTTTTGAGACAGGGTCTTGCTTTGTAGTTCGGGCTGGCCCTGAGCTCACTCTGTAGCCCAGGCAAGCCTCAAACTCAGCAATACTCCTGTGTCTGCCTCCCGAGTGCTGCGATTATAGGCGTGAGCCACCACACCCGGCACTGTGGTATGTGGTATTGATTGCTGGTGGGTGTGAGTCTCCATGCCCAGTATTGTATGTGGTTACCAGGATCGAACTCAGGACCTTGCCCTTGGGAGGCAGGTGCCAGAACCACTGAGCTAAATCTCCAGCCCCACATGGTATGCTTTTAGAGTTAAGCACTTGATAACATGTGTGCCACTGACTGAGTTAAACCTGTTAATACTGTGCTGTGAACATCTAACAACTCAAATTGGAAATGTTATTATTCATTTGTTTAATAGTTTGCCCTTGCACTTTTTATTTGAAATCTTTCCTCTTTAGCTTTATTTTTAAGCTCTAAATTTGTGTATCTTTTGTTTATGTATTTATTTTTTGGTACAAGTCATTGAACTCAGGGCCTTGTACTTGCCAGCCAGGCCCAGTGCCACCAAGCTAAATCCTCAGCTCATTGTATATGAATTATTTATTGGTACATTTTATATGTACATAATGATCACACTCAACACTGGGAATTTGTACCAGTATATGATATGAGTTAATTGTCATTTTTACCCGTTCCCTTATCCACCCTACAATCCCCACTCCCTATATATATATGTTTTCTTTCTTTTTTTTAACATCATTTTTTTCACTTCATTATATATATTTTTGAAAAAACACCAAAACTTTAAAAAAATTGTTGACAGAAACTATAAAATAAAATATTCAAGTAAAATACACACAAGTCTGTGTTAGGACTGCCACCCTGGCTCAGGTGGACATTCTAGATGTGGGCAATTCAGAGGAGGCTGGCTCCTCTGAAATACTAACAAAAGGCAAAAGAGTAGTTACCCTAGAAGTAAACAGAGGAAACGGGGAAATATTTAACTAAGAAGAGCTTTCCTATGACCATCAGAAAACTTAAAGGCTGGAACACTGACTACTTAGGTAGGCCTAACATTATTTAGATCACTGTAGGGAGGAGTGTTTGCCAAAGGTATTTTTTTTTTTTTTTTTTTGAGACAGGGTCTCACTTTGTAGTTCAGGCTGGCCCTGAGCTCACTATGGTGCCCAGGCAAACCTTGAACTCAGCAATCCTCCTGTCTCTGCCTCCCAAGTGCTGGGATGACAGGCGTGAGCCACCATGCCCAGCATTGTTGTATGCAGTGTTGATTGTTGGTGGGCGTGTCTCCACGTCTAGCATTATATGTGGTTACCGGGGATCGAACTCAGGACCTTGCACTTGCAAGGCAGGCGCCAGAACCACTGAACTAACCCTCCAGCCCCTGCCAAAGGTATTATTAAAAACAGCTCAACACTGGATGTGGTGGCTCATACCTATAATCCCAGCATTTGGGAGGCAGAAGTGGGAGTATTGCCATGAGTTCGAGGACAGCCTGGGTTACATAATGAGTTCAGGACCAGTCTGAACTACAAAGCAAGACCCTGTCTCAAAATAATACATACATACATACATACTTACATACAGCTCAACCAGCAAGTGATTCATTTAGGCTAAGAGTGTGTATGAGGTATCAGTACAGTCAGACCAGCAAGAAACCTAATGCAGAAATCAGGGAAGGACAGCCAGAGACAAGCTGGTTAAAGCCAAGTCGCTCTTGGTGTTGGAAGATGAACACCTATGTTTCTACTGTATAATAAGCAGCATCAGAGGCCACACACTACAGGCAGAGAGACTCTCTTCAACTTGGCCCAGCCAACACAGAAACAACTAAATATGCTGAAGTGACAACCAGCCCCTAGAAAAGGAAGGGAATTATTATTGAGAGATGTGATAATGGGCCGGAGGGTTAGCTCAGTGGTTCCAGCGCCTGCCTCGCAAGCGCAAGGTCCTGAGTTCGATCCCCGGTAACCACATATAATGCTGGGCGTGGAGACACACCCACCAACAATCAACACCACATACCACAATGCCGGGCATGGTGGCTCACGCCTGTAATCCCAGCACTCGGGAGGCAGAGACAGGAGGATTGCTGAGTTTGTGGCGGCTTGCCTGGGCACCATAGTGAGGCTCAGGGCCAGCCTGAACTACAAAGCGAGACCCTGTCTCAAAAACAAACAAAAAAAAAGATGTGATAATATATTATCTAAACTGTCTATTTTCAGTAATAACAAAATACTAAATAAAGGCACAAGTAAATATGACCTATTAAAAAGTGTGAAAAAAATGAAATGATGGAAATTAATCCTTTGGAGACCCATATGATGGACTTAGCAGACAAAAACTTCAAAGTAGCTATTGTGAATATTCTGAATACCAGTATGTTCAGATTACTAAATGAAATTATGTATAAGGAAGATCAGGAAGGTATGATGACCATGTCTCCCAGAATATAAATGAGATATAATTTATGAAAAACCATTTGAAATTATGGTGTTCACAAGCACAATGACTGCAATAAAAAATTAAATAGGAGGCCTCAACAGAAATTTTGAACTGACAGAAGGAAGAATTGGTAAATTTCAAGACATCATTAAAGGTTATATAATCAGGAAATAGAGTGGAGAAAAATTAAGTTTCAGAGGAATGAGGGGAAGCTATGAACTGTATCACTGTATGTATGGTGTATCAGAAAGAAGAAACAGGAGCAGTAAAAAGTATTTAAAAAAATAATGACTAAAGATCTGTCAAATAGAATAAAATTGTTAGACTACATATCCTGCCATCCCAACAAACTTCAGTAGGATAAATTCAAAGAAATACACTCTAATGTATATTATAGTAAAGACAGAAAATCATGCAAGGCACCAAAAATTGTATTTGAAAATGTGGTCTTTGGGAAGTGAATGAATCATGAGGCTGAGCTTCAGAAAAGGGAGTAGTGTCCTTCTAATCATAAATGAGAGAGGTTCCTTCCCTGTCAGATAGCAGGCACATGGCCATCTCAAACCAGACACCAGATCTGCCAGCACTTTGATCTTGGCCTTTCAGCTTCCAGAATCTGAGAAATAAATTGTTGTTTAGACCACCTAGTTTATGGTATATCTCTTATACTAGGTCCACGGTTAATGGTGAAAGATTGATACTCTCTCCAAAGGTTGTAAAAAATGACAAGGAACTGCACCAGTAACACTTAACATTCAGCACTGTGCTTAGGCAAGGAATGAAACAGACAACATCTAGATTGCAAAGGAAATTATCTATCGATTACATGATCATATATGTTTAAAAATTTAAAGAAACAAAAGCTATTGTACCTAATGGACAAGTTCAACAAGTTTTTAGGATATAAGACACACAAAAATCAACTGTATTTTAAAATACACTAATGATAAACAATCAAAAAAGGAAATTAAAACAGTATCATTTTGAATAATATCAAAAAGAATAAAATGCTCTGGAATCAAATTTACCAATGGCTTACCAACACTGAAAACTAGGAAATATTGTTGAAAGAAAGGAAGGTTTAGAGGAAAAATAAAGATATCCTGTGTTCAAAGATTAGAATGTTTAATTCTAATTATTATTAAAGTTGTTGTACTCACCAACATGATCTACAGATTCTACCTCCTTTTTGTAGAAATAGACTGATTCTATCACGCATGGAAATGTCAGATTCTGGCATGGAAATGACTCATTTTCTAGGCTATCCACAGCCCAGAATAAATGAAATAATCTTGGCAAAGGATGAAGTTGGAGGACTTGCATATACATTTTAAAACTTATTATAAGCCTACAGTAATTAAGACAGGATGATACTGGCGTAAGAACAGTCATATTGGTCAACTGATTGGAGTCGAATTGAGAGTCTAGAAATAGGTCTTCATATTTAGAGTTAACTGACCTTGCAAAGGATTCAAAGCAGTTTAACAGGGAAAGAATGGTCATTTCAACAAATGGTACTTGGACAACTGAATATTTACATTAAAAAAAGGAGAATTTGGCTTTTTCAAAACACAGTACACAAAAGTTAAGCCAGTATACACCATACACCTAAATGTAAGAACTCAAAATTCTTAAAAATAAAGACTGAAGTAGATATATATAACATTTGGTATAGTAAACCATCCTGCATATGTAATATAAAAAGCAAAGCAGCAAAAGAAAAAATAAGTAAATTAGACTTGATCAATTTAAAAACTTTTGTGCTTCAAAAAACATTTTGAAAAACACACAAAAAGACTGGAGATTGTTAGAAATTTTTGCATATTACATATTTATGTGTAGAATAGGTAAAAACTCTTACAACTGAAAAAAGTTGTCTTAAGTTGTTTTAAGAATGGGAAAAGTATCTGAGATATTTCTCCAAAGAATATTTACTGAAGGCTAGTAAACAGTGGAAAATATGCTTAGTATCCTTAGCCATCAGAGAATGTAAGTCAAAACCGTAGTCAGGAGCTACTACACATGAACTAGAATGGCTGTGATCAAAAAGACAGCAGTGCTGTGGGGAGCTGGTGTCCTTCCATGTTGTCAGTGGGAGCGTAGATGGTGTCACAACTTGAGGAAGCATTTTGGGAGCTCCTCAAGAAGCTAAATATAGTTGTACCAAGTGAACAGAAGCTCAGTGTCTAGTGGTGTGTGATGAAGACAAGTGAAACCAATATCCACACAAAGTGCTGTACGTGAATATTAATGACAGTATAACTCACAATAATAGAAAAGTGGAAACAGCCCACATTCTGTCAAGAAATGTATACATTCATATGGAATATTCATACAAAGGAATGAAATTTGGCAATATAAAGGAATTAAGTACTAATGCGTACTAAAATATAGATGAACCTTTTGGGATTTATTAAAATTTTCATTGGGGGCAGGTATTCTCTGAGCATGACAGCTGCTATGGCTCCCTTTTCCTATTTCTGACCCTGTTCTATCTTGTGCTCCAGCCAGGGTGCACAGGAATTGCCAGAATGTGGCACAAGCATGACTGTGGCTGTGTAGCGGCCTGTCAGTCTACCTGAGACTCTTGTTTTCATTGTGGTCCAAACCAGCAACAAGAAGGCTGGGGTAAGGCCAGGAGGTGGCACATGTGGTAAAGCACTTGGTTTCAGAGCCCTGAGAGTCTGCAGAGGTTGACATGGACTCCATAGCAGAGTCTAAGTGCTCGTGGTTGCAAAGGAACTGCCTGGACTAAACTCGTCCATCATGGTATTGGGAGACTAGAAAAGACAGAGCAAGGGTTTGGGGTGTGCCTGTGCCTGGTAGGCCTTGCTTCGTCTGCTTTATCCTCCATTCCCCACTGGTTGCCCTGCCTTGGGGCCCTCTACCACACCCAAACCTCACTAGCAAAAGTAGAAAGGAAAAGTCCTGCTGGGGTAAGAGGTGAAGGCACTTAGTGGGAAAGACGTAAGACAGAGAACATAGTACCTGCCTGAGTTGAGAACCACACAGCAGCTTCCTTGAAATCCATCAAGGAGAGTATCCACTGAGGTTCCGACATGGCTCAGAGGTTGCCTAGGGTTACTACACACAGCTTCCCAACTAAGGAACAGAGAAAAGTAATTGAGTGTCAGAGAAAAAGGGTGGGTCAGAGTATAGTTCAGTGAATGGTAGAGCACTTGTCAAGCATGTCTGAAGCCTGGGTTCCATCCTAGCACTGCCAAAATGGGAAAAAAGTTTCTCTCAGACCAAATTAGGGCCTAAAGTGAAAATAAAATAGTTCAGCCAGAGTACATGGGGAAATATCATAATACGAGAGTTCCAAGGGAAAAAATAAGAGATGTAGAAGATAAAACCATGGACTATGGACATTAATGTACAAGTGATAGCCAAAAAAAAAAGACAGTGGAGGATCAGTTATGAAGTAAATGTTAGAAGTGAATAACCTTATATGAAGAAAATCTGAGCCTGCAGTGTAAGAGTTCATATCAAACAAATATTATAAATGAACTTGTTTGACAATATAAAAATGTTTAAATCCTTGATTCAACATCCTAACATCAGTAGGTAAATGAAAGTATAGGAAAAATGTTTTATTCAAATAATAGGATGACTTAAGAGATTAAAATATTACTAAGAAAAGTAAAAACAACCCAAATGAAAATGAACAAAGGAAGAAAACAAGCAATAAATAGAAATGCTGATCGGGACAGAGCTGAGAACATGATTCAGTTTATTGGTAGTTGTGGAGGTGAAACTGCAGTTGTACTTATCTGACTTTTCCTGTATAGAGAGAAAACCATTCCTCACTGTTGGGAATGTGAAGGATTAATGTAATAGAAAGTAGAGATGTGAGAAAATTTAAAATCTTTGTATACTTTTAACTTTCTACCCTTGGTTTCTGAGCCATAAGACCAAAGCTACACATTCAGAAGACTACATGAAAGACATGTTTATTGCAGTATTCGCCCTACTAGCAAGAAATTTGAAATAAAGTGTGTGCCCAAATGGGGACAAGTGATTGGTGATTGGTTGGAAAGCTTTGCTACATACATAACGTAAAATAGTATGTAGTCCTCATAAAGAAACCAAGCCTATGTTCTATCAGTGAACTCAGAGGGACTTCTGTCATAGTTAAGAAATGCAAAGTGAGAAGAAAGGGGCCAATATAAGAACCTTTTTCTAAACAGGAAAACATGGATAAAACACATCTATAAGTCACTGTGTCCTATATATGTATGAGCATGGATAAATACATGTGTGAGGTTATTCTGGGTAGTGAAAGTAATCTACTTTGAGAGGGAAGAGAATAGAGGCACAAGCAAAAATCAGCACATGTAAGTTTCTAATTGTAGATATTTAAAACACTACAAAATTTTAGAAGATTAAAATGGAAGGAAACTTGTTTATTAGCATAAAAAAGAAAACCCTCATGTCTATAGTAAATATTAAAACACTTGTAGGTGTTTTAGAGTGTAACATCACTACTATAAGATGTCATTCTGAAAGAAATATCTCAGCGATTATGTTTTTTTGTCGGTTGCTTTTTGTGTTATTAATTTTGGTCTTTGATGGATAATAGTTTATGCCTGTTAATCCTTTTACTAGTAGATGATTTCCTACCCTGTTTTCTTTAGTGTTCATAAACTCTACTGTCTAACATTCATGTTATTGGTTCTGCTTTCTTTGCTTGTGTTTATCCTCTTTAACCATTTTTTCTCTTAGATTTTGCATCAGATGATATATATTTTGAATACTGTATAGCAGCGTTCTTTTCCCAAGTCTGAGAGGAGCATTTCTATCCTCTCTAAGGAATGTCTGTTGACCCTTTTATACTTACTCTACTAATGAATAACTAGGTTTTATTTTGTCAATCTAATTTGTAGCATGGATAGATACTTTAATTCTGCATGACTTCCACATTTATTTTTGGGTACAAGAATTTTTTTAAAGACTATTTTGAGAAAATTCTAATTTGGAACTTCATGTGCCACATGTAAAATGTGCGGTGGTTGCACTGATATAAGCCCATTGAGAATATTTCTTTTTTTCTCTCCTTATCACTGTAAAGACAAATTGAGTGGTGGCAATGCAAACAAAAGACAAAAAATCGATCAAGACTTTCTCAGCTCTATTGACCAGACAGGAGAACTTTTGGCAGTGTTTGAAGATGATGAGATTGATGACGTTAAACAAGAAAGGATGGAGGTATAGTACATTCTACTCCTTTTATAGTAATAAACATCCATAGAAGTGGCTCCGCTATTGAGTTCTCTCCTTGTGAGCTGTAAATGTGTGCCCTCCAAACCGGTGGTTTTATATCTGATGGCAGCAGTGTACAGAGAAACTTCACTTCACCTGTGGTAAAAATGAACAGGTTTTCCCACTCTGGATTGAAATAGGTTTGTGTTATTCCATTAAAGATAAAGTAACTAAGTATTTATTTTTGTTGCAAATTACCCAGTTATCTAGGTGGAAACTGCTTTTGTTTGAGCACTCAGAGTGAAGAGCTGTTTTTCAGATGCTTATTTGTAGGCTGTGGTTGGATTCATTAGCTAACGGAGTTGGCCAAGGCTATCACATGCCTTAACATCATTGAAACACAGTGATAGTGACCTGTATTTTGTTTTCTTGGATAGGTTTTAGCAATGAATGTGAAAACTATGTGTCCTCTGTTTTCCTTACCTCCCTATACTGAAAATTATTGTTTCTTTAAGTATACTTTAGGAAAAAATAATGACTTGTTTCACTTGAGTGCCTTCCAAAATACCAAATAGTATTCTTATGATTCTTGTTAGTGCTTTTACACCATTACATGTGAGAAAACTAAATTTCCCCCTTCCTCTAATTTGAGCAGAAAAATAGTTCCATAATTCTCAAAGATATACTAAGTGCCTGCTTCATCATAGTCTTCGTCCGTGCTAAAAATATAATTTCATATTGAATTTTGGAGGAAGTCAAATAGACATACATGCTTTGTAAACTTTAACAACCTTTAAAGAATTAGTATGCTTAGATCGTGTTGTGATATAAAGATACTGTTCTTTTAGGTATTATTACCTTAGAAATGTGTGGTTATCTTGGTTTTGGGGTAACTCCAAATGGTTTTCGTTCAACTTTGCCTTGGGCCAAAAGCATGGTAAGTTGTCCAAAGCTGATGACAAACATATATTTCTGATGTCATTATGTCCTAAACAGGATATGTTTGTTTAATGGCATGGTTTCACTTGTAATGCATTACACAGAGAGTAAATATTGTTTATTCTTTATTTTAATTTTTTTTTCTATTCTGAAAATGGGCACTAAGGAAAAGGTCATTAAAGTAAATTTTCAATTTTGATGGGAAAATCTTGACTAACTAACTCTATTGTCCAGAAGGGAAGAAACGCAGAATTTGTAACACTGAGCTCATAATAGTGGGCTACTGTCAGCCTAGAAAAATGATGAGTCAGGGAAACTCTAGTTAAAGTCAAGTGGAAGTACAGAGTAAAAGAAAAAAAACTGAGCACTTAGAGTCTGTGTCCCACTTCCCTAACATTAGGTATTGCCTAGTAGAGGTAAAGAGAATAAAACATCAAGAGATGATAAAAATGAATGATTACAGTGGAAATCTGCTTCCTCTACACAGTAGGTATGAGTTTGGCAGCTTCTTTAAGCCTTCTATCGAAATAAAATCTTCTTTAACCAAGTTACTCCACTCATCCAGATAACAGAGGTTAAGTGAATAAAAATGATGGCCTTGTAGACACACTGTAGACAATAGAAGTGGAGCCATTAAGAGCAGGGGCCTTGCCTGCTTCTAATTTGACAGGTTACAGTTTCAAGAGTAAACCACAACTGTGGCAGACCATATGAAACCACTTTGGACTCGCAGACTGCAATCTCATGCATTTAAAGTGCAGCAGAGTAATCAGTCCTGGCATCATTCAGTGATTTAATTTTCCTCCAAGCATCACTTAGTGTTGTAGTAACTTTATTTACTACCTTCTCCTCTAGAATGTATGAAAATGATATAGACCTACCAAAAAAGCCTAATTTTGTTTTCTTTCTTTGTTGTTCTTAGGACTTTTTAAAAAATGTAATTTAGAGGAGAAAAACGTTCATAACTATGAAAATTCATTGAGAGCTCCATCTTTCTCTCACAGCATTGAATAAACATGTAAATGCCAGCCTGGGCTCTTCCATGGGGTTTTCAGGTGATGTTCATGTGCCTGCCTTTCAGTTCACTCGTAATGGACTCATTATTAAGTGTTATAAGATGTGACATATGGAAAGTAAATTCTCATCCATTTTGCTAGTCTATCATTTTGATAATGAGCTCTTATTCCTGTTTCTTGTTCTCCAGCAGCAAGTTTCTAACACTTGGGTATATGTATAGGAGAGGTTCAAGGTCATGATCCCTAATGATATTTCTAGATTATAGAATAAAAATGAAATAATACTCAGCTATTTTAATTTATTTGAGGGACACATAAATATAGCTTCCTTTTAACCACCTCTCCTCCCCACCCACCGCTACTGAATTTAAATGAGGCAGGAACATTTTAGTACTGATGTTTTTTCATTCACTTTTAATTAAAATTCTTACCACCTACATGTGGCTGTATGAACAGTGAGCCAAAAAAGGGTGACTATCAGTTGGCAGGTAGCTTTATGTTTCCTAACAAGGAGTAACTATGGTCACTGCCAGAAGAGCTCTAAAGCCAGCCCCTCAGTTTACCGAGCAACCTGACAACTCACTTATCTTTAATCAAAGGAGCTCTTCAGGGCCGGAGGATTAGCTCAGTGGTTCCAGCGCCTGCCTCACAAGCGCAAGGTCCTGGGTTCAATCCCCGGTAACCACATACAATGCTGGGCATGGAGACTCACGCCCACCAGCAATCAATACCACATACCACAGTGCCGGGCGTGGTGGCTCACGCCTATAATCCCAGCACTCGGGAGGCAGAGACCAGGAGGATTGCTGAGTTCCAGGCTTGCCTGGACTACATAGTGAGCTCAGAGCCAGCCTGAACTACAAAGTGAGACCCTGTCTCAAAAAAAAAAAAAAAAACAAAAAAACAAAAAAAGGAGCTCTTCAGTCTGGTAGGCTTTTGATTTTGTCAAGGGAATATAAATGATGGACTTTTCTTTTTTTTTTTTTTTGGTGGAACTAAGGATCAAACTCAGGCCCTTGTGCATCCAGGGTTGGTGCGGTACCACTTGAGCTAAATCCCCAGCCTAATGATGGACATGTTAAAATTTAGATGAGCTATATATTCAGTAATCTTCAAATTGCTAAAAAAGCAAGAGTGCTTGAATTCAGAGATAGCAATCTGTACACAAGTTGGGATACACAAACTCCCTAGTAACCTTTTTTTCTCCTTCTAAGTCAGAAGCTTAATGCTAGAGTCTAGAAAGAAAATAAATGGAATACATGTAAAAACAGAATAATATACGTAAAATTTAAGGCCACTCATAATTTTTAAAATAAGCTTAAACTGAATAAATCCCAGGTGGACATATGAATTTGCAAACCTGAAGTGAACTGGCCATAGAGTTTAAACATGGGATTTCTTATAGGTTAAATGATAAGAGAAATCAGGGCGGTCACACACTGTGCCCAGCCATTATAAAGTTGTGATAAGATACATATCCATCATATAAACAGGTTAAAAGATAAAAATCTTATGATTGACTCAGCACATGTAGGAAAAGCATTTTGTATGACTTCATGATAAAAGTTCTGAATAAATTAAGTATAGAAGAATTATGCCTCAACATAACAAGGATTCTGTATGCCCAACAATAGCCAGCATCACACTGAGTGGGGGAAAGCTGGAAGCCTTTCCTTTAAGATTAGGAACATGACAAAGATGTCCAATCCTTTCTCTTTGCTAACAGAGTGCTAGATGTTTTAGCCTGAGCTATTCAGCAAGAGAAATAAAAAGGCATACAACTAAGAAACGAGGAAGTTAAATTACCCCTATTTGTAGAAGATTGATTCCATGTATTAAAAAAACCTAAAAACTTCACCAGAAGACTGGTAAAAAGGATGAACAAAGTTTCAGAATACTAAAATATTATAGAAATCCTTAGTGTTTTTATACACAAATAGCTTTTTTCCTGAAGAAAAATAATCATAAAAGCAGTCCCTGTCACAGTAGCACACACAAAATACATAGGACTGAATTTAAACCTCCACAGTGAAAATTAGAAAACACTAAAGAAAGAAACTGGAGGAGACCAACAACAACGACAACAAAAAGGAAAGATCTTTCATGCTCATGGATTGAAAGGATTATATTGGCATGTCTGCCATACCCACAGTGATTTACAAATTCATTGCATTCTGTACTTTACACAAGTAGAAAATACAATCCTAAAATTCATATGGAAGTATAAAAGACTCTGAATTACCAAAATGATCTCAAGCAAAAAGAGCACTTTTATTCTTTTACAGGTAATTTTTGCTCAGATAATTTTAAAATAACTTATGAAATTATTCTTCAGGGAATATTAGTACCTCTAAGAAATGTTTAGTAATTTTACCTACCCAGAGCAGAATTAATGTAATTGAATGTAGTTTTATGACCTAGGTCCTACAGAATAGGTAGTTCTACTTCCTTTTAGAAGAACCTAAAATTTCAGATATAATATGTAAGTCTAAAACTGATTTCCTAACCAGACATGTTGGCGCACGCCTGTAATCCCAGCACTGAGAAGGCAGAGGCAGGATTATCACCCACCTTGAGTTCAAGACCAGCCTAAATTCTGTAGTGAGACTGTGTCTCAAAAACAACAACAACAAAATTGATTTTGTTTGCCTTTCTCTCCTGTTCTGTTCTATCCTGACCTCCCTCCTTCCTTTTTTCCTTCTTTTCATTCATGGTACTGGGATTTTTTTTTTAAAGTTTGTAAGCCAGGCAGCAAAACCACCACTAAGCCCCTGACTAGTATTGGAGATCCACGATCTTCCCATGGAAGATCATTTCCTGCTCTTTTTTAAAGTTATTTTTAAACTTGAAGACAGGTGTCATTGGTCACTAAGTTGCCCAGGTTAGACTTGAACTTGCACATCTGCCTTCCAGAGTACTGGGGTTACAAACATGTGGCATCATGCCACTCCTGATTTCCATTTCTGATTGTACAAACTCTACTATTACATTTGGTGTCAAGACCTACCCTTTTAATATGTAATAGTAAGAATTGTGTATTTGTTGCTATAAGTGCTTGTCCGATGTGGGAAACAAGTCACCTGGAGAAGGCATTTTCACTTCATGACATGAAGAGTAATTTCCAGAGAGTATGGAATGGAACATTCTGTAAAGCTTACCCAGATCCCAGTCATTCTGTAGCTCACAACCTCAGATCAAGCAAACAGTTCTCAAGAGATCCTTTCTGGTTTTTCTTTATTGCCTGAACGGTGGCCTAAACACAAAGATTAAGTCAGTTCTGTTTTGCTTGGGACACACAGGTACCATGTGTAAAACTAGAGCTGGTTGGAGTGTTATTTTTTTTTATATGTTCCCTAACATTTCAGGTTATATAATCTTTTGTGTGATTGCTTTGCCATAGAAAAATTTTATGAGAATAACTATCTTTGTGATGAAAGCTTTGGTACCACTCCCAATTGTTCCTCTACCTTCAAAGCCACTTAGACCTCTTTACTGTTGTTTTTTGGGTGAAGTTTAAAAAGTTCTTTTTTTTTTCTTTCACACCTGCCCCCTTCTGAGGAGCAAAATACCTGGTGGCAGCCTTGGAATTGTAGTCATAGCAGTCCTGATTTTTCTAATCCAAAATGGCTTAGGATCTGACATCCATAAGTACCCTTTGCTATGGAGAAAGAATATTTTCAGTTATGATTTGGTAGTAAATACAGAAATAATGGTTATCATTCACTTCCTTTTTCCCCCATCCAGGAAAGTTCAAAGTCATTTCTCAGGTTAAGTCACTAACTAAACCCTGTGTGCACAAGCAGGGTGAATGTTAGCAGAGGTTGGGCACTGCTGGTTTACTCTTGCATAATCAGAGCTTTGACAGACTGATTATGCTGTCAAATTAAGTTTTTATAAAACCAATCAATATTTTTTGTCTCAAATAATTTCAATTTCTTCTTTCTTAAGATGGAATCCTCTATTAAGATTTCAGTTCAAGGGTTTCTTAGAGGTCCATCCACCAATTTGTTTATAAAACACCTTGGCAGGGAAGTATTTTAAAATATCACTGAATTTAAGAACACCACAGGCTGTACCACTAATTTACATTTAATGTTTATAGTTCTCAAATTGTGGTTGTGTAATAACCAAAATATTTTTGCCTTGAATATTTGGTGGATTATATTTCCCTATTCTTTCTCCTCTGTCCACATTCTCCACAGTAGGTGGGCAGATTGTTGTTATATAGTCTGGCTTTTATTTATCTTTATGGGATTAATCTCAACAAGTTAGTATTTTAAATATGAAAATAAATGTATTCTGTGTGACAATACATTTTTTAATGTTTCAGTTTATGTACTATAGTTAATAGATCATTGCTTGTTTGGCATGATTAATTTCTGTCTGTTCCTTTTGCATCCTTATTAAGGAGGCAGCCTTTAGTTCTTTTTTCTTGTCATTTTATGGTAAATCAAGTCAACACTATTGTTACTAGATTTATTTCTAGAACATTCTGTTCCTCAGAGTTAAGCATTTTGAATTAAGCCACAAATATTTAGTGTTTAGTGTGATCCTTTGTGCTAATGTGTCTGGAATTTTTCGAAACATCAGTCAAAAAGGCTGGCGAGGTCCTGGCAGGCTACTGCTTCTCATGACTCTTCTTCTATGTAAGAATCTTAAATCTGTCACATAATATTTATACATCTTCTGCAATCTTGTGTAACCAGCTTTCTGTCATCTCCTAATTTCTCAGTTTTCCCCTTTTTTCTCTTTCCTACCAAATGATGCACATAGATTTGCCGAAGGAAGTCTCTTCTACTTGCCTACCCTAAATAGAAACTTAATTGCTTTCCTTCCCCAAACTTTTTCCATTCAGCAACAAGCATCTGAGTTCAGATATGTTTGTATGTCATAAGTCATAACACAACAGTGTGTTTGCTTAATTTAATTTGCTAAGCTCTTTGAAGACTTGCACTTTATTTTATATATTCTGTGCTGAGCGTAGTGCCTCAAACATTATAAACTTTTCATAAGTCCTCATAAACAAAGAATAAAGGAGTGTAATTTTGTAGCTGGCATATTATCTGTTTATTTCACTTAAAGAAAATGTAGGTTCCAAGTATGTAAAGTGAATCACTGAGTCATATAGAATTACAAAGGGATATCTGCCTACAGTTATATACCTGAATTAGCTTTTTATATCAGTTGTTGTTAAGCAGATCTCTTATGGCTGCTTTTGAGTTGCTAAAAGTTTCATTTGTTGGGTGGCTCCCTGTTCAAATTCCAGTTACGGCTTTTTCACAGTGCTTACTATAGAAATTCTCTCAACCACACTCCCTTAGTATTGAACTGGCACTGTCCAGAACTCTGGAGACTCATACTGACCACCAGTTGGAGTTCCAGTTAGCAGATCTTCCAAGTGGATGTATGCCATCTGAGATTATTGGTTCACTCTATTTGCCAGTTTGGGATATTTGGTGATTAAGTTTACATACTTAAGTGTTTTTTTATCAGATGTATTGTGTTGATAGACTGTGAGAAGATATTCATATTAAAAGGCCCATTACCTCCCTCATTACTACCAGTACTACTATGGCTCTTATAAGTAGCTATATTTTATTGAACTATAGAAATTATATGTAACTTTTTTACTTTTACAAGTAAGATGATAGCCATATAATAAAATGTTAAAGTATCATGTTTAATTTTTAAGTAGCTCAGTAGTAATTATTAACAAGTTAAGCATTTTATGTTTTTCCTATTAAAAATGTTTAATCTTACCTTCAAATGCCTTTTCTTGAAGAAAGGACTTCTTGTAGTTACTCTCCATCACTGTAGATAGAAGACAGTTATTATTAATAATATTTATTGGGGGCCGGAGATTTTAGCTCAGTGGTTCCAGTGCCTGAGTTCGATCTCGGTAACCACATACAATGCTGGGCATGGTGACTCACACCCACCAGCCATCAATACCACACACCACAGTGTCGGGCATAGTGGCTCATGACTGTAATCCCAGCACTCGGGAGGCAGAGGCAGGAGGATTGCCGAGTTCGAGGCTTGCCTGGGCTACATAGCGAGCTGAGGGCCAGCCTGAACTACAAAGCAAGACCCTGTCTCAAAAAAAAAAAAAAAGATTTATTTGCCTGCTTTAAGATTCAGAAAAAAAGAATGAAAATGACAACTGCAAGAGTAGAAGACATGGTAGAAAAAAATCAAAATCATTTGGTGACTTGTTATTTTAAAGGAATACTTGGTTATATTAAAATTCTACCAGTTATGTAATTTGAAAACCTGTCAGTCTTCCACACCTACACAAATATCTGCAGAAAATTTTGAGCATATACTTACTGGCTCTGTAGAAATTATACAAGCAAAGGAGAAACAGATGAAAGAAAAGGGAGGAGGGAGATTTCAAGGATTACAGCTTTTTTTTTTTCCTATAGAGATCTGTATAATATTTTCATCATCTTATGTATCTGAAAAAGAAACTGAGAAGGTTCCGTTTATTATATCATAAAATCTGTAATTCCTTAAAGAGAAATTGAAAAAGATAGCTTATGTTCATGATTAGACTAACATTGCTACAATGTACAATACTGAAAACAATTACAGATTTAGTATAGTCTCCAACAAAATCTCAGTGGTGTTTTTCATAGAAAGAGAAAAACTTTTTTCTAAAATTCAAGTGGAATCACAAGGATAATAGCCTAAGCAATCGTAACAAAGGAGCCAAGTAGGAAGTATCTCACTTCATGATTTAATTATAAATAAAATATTTTATATTTTATAAATATTTTACAAATAAAATTATAAGTAAATGTTTTATAAATAAAATTATGTTATAAAGCTGTAGTAATTGAAATAGTATGGTACTGGCATAAAATCAGACATAAAGATCAATGAAACTGAAAGCTCAGAAGTTAATCCATGCATATATGATCAGCTAATGGACAACACCAAAAGATAGTCTTCCTAAATGATGCTGTAAAAAATGTCCATATGCCAAAAAGAAAAAAGAGAATTTGGACCCTTACACTGTACAGTTGAACTAAAGACAAATGTAAATCTTAAACTGTATGTCTTCTATGAATAAAGGGAGGAAAGCTCCTTAACATTGACATTGGCACTGATTTTCTTAATATCTCACAGAAGAAGCTTAATTAAAGCAAATATGAATAAGAAAGACTGTCAAACTAAGAAGCTCTGCACACTAGAAGAAGCAGTCAACAAAATAAAAACACACTGTATGGACTGGATGCAAACTGTATGTCTGAGGAAGGTTGAATACTTGAGGTACGCAGTGAACTCCTACAACTCATTAGCAAAATAAAGAGAAAAATGCACAAAATAGCTGACTAGGTGTTTTTCCAGAAAAGACATAGCTAGCAAGTATATGAGAAGGTGTTCAGCATCACTAATCATTGGGCAAATGCAAATTGAAACCACAGGAAGGTGTCATTGGGCCCTACTAGGATCACTAATATCAAAACAAGAGGCAATGGATATTGCTGGGGATGTAGAGGAGTAGGAATTCTTATATGTGGTTGTTAGGAGAGTAAATTCATACAGCAATTCTGGAAGAGTATGGAGGTTTCCCAGACTTAAAAGTAGTAAACAAACCATCTAGTTTTATCTCCGATTTAAAGCCAAAAACTTCAAAAAGCCTGTTCTTTGTTGCCCAGCAGTCCTAAAATATTCCACAGTGCGCTCCTTCAGTTGGGCTGAGTGATTATATAAACCTTTCCTCTCGTAGACCTTTAGCTCCTCTCCCTGTCTGGTTTCCTGATGTTTTGCATTCTGTTCCACTGTGAGAAGAGAAGGAATCAGAAAAGCACTTCTGACTGGCTCTTTACCTTCCTTAGTTGATTTTTAGCCATCAGCCATGATTCCACCTTTCCTGAAAGAATCAAAAAAGCTTCCAAATACACTGTTCGGCTCTTATTTAATACAGAACTTTTCAGAAGATGCTGATTTTCTCTTTCTCATTTCTCTTTAAAATGAACTAGACCCCAGTGCCCTATGAAAGTTGCTTGTGTTAAGGTCACTAGTGACTTCCATGATTGCAAAATACATCCATCAACCCTCCATCTTTCCCTTCCTGTACTGCTAGCTCTCCGTGGCCCAGAATCATACTACTTTCTACACCTCCAATTTTCCCCAGATATCTGTTCACATATCAGGAGAGAGATGTCAGAGACCTTCCCCAGTCCTGCTGTTAGGAAGATGCTATGGGCTGAGTTGTCATCCACCTCCAGATTCATTTATTGAATTCCTAATTCCCAGTGCGATGATATTTGGAGATAGAGTCTTGTGGAGAAGAGGTTTAAATGAAATCCTGAGTAGGATTTTCATGATAGAATAATACCCTTGTAGAATCGCAAAGAGACTCTCTGCTGACTTTACCTCTAGCATTGTGAGGCACATATATATTGTTACTCTTCAAGCCCCTAGTTGGGTAATTTTCTGTGCAGTTTCAGCAGACTGAGACAAAAGAACATGTTTCCCGTCTCCTCAGCCTAGGTCACCTTACTCTCTTGTGTTACTGTTCCTGGCCTTTCATATGTTCCACCTGCATCCAAGCTTCCTGAAGCAGGGACTTTGTCAGTTTCACTCCCTGAAAATCTCAAGTTTTAAGGATAATATTTAAGAGCAGTAAGTGCCCGATAATATTATATAAGAATAAATTAATAAAATATTTCCAAACATCTGAAGGCCATAAATGTTTCATTATCTTCAAAGTAGTTATATTCTTAGTACTTTTCATTCAAAGGATATAAAAATTTATTTTTCAAAAATAATCTATTAGGGCCGGAGATTTAGCTCAGTGGTTCTGGCACCTGCCTCGCAAGCACAAGGTCCTGAGTTCGATCCCCGGTAACCACATACAGTGCTGGGCGTGGAGACTCATGCTCACCCACCATCAATACCACATACCACAGTGCCGTGCGTGGTGGCCCACACCTGTCATCCCAGCACTCGGGAGGCAGAGACATGCGGATTGCTGAGTTCCAGGCTTACCTGGGCTACATAGTGAGCTCAGGGCCAGCCTGAACTACAAAGCGAAACCCTGTCTCAAAAAAAAAAAAAATCTATTAGTAGCATCCAGTGGTCATCACAGAAGAGTTCAGCATATTTTTAATAAATATTCAGTAGGAAAAACATTTATCTTTAAGTTTATAATAGCTTTATTTGCTTGAGGAAAACCTGTAAACTTCTAGGGAGGTTAAAGGATTTCTGTGTTCACTGTGTTTGAAGTGCTTCAGACATTCTGTTGTTGATGGTATTTTTTAATTGATCATGGAGGAGATGTCCTCTTGTAGCAAGGGAAGTGCAAGATGACAGTGTCCTCAGGGCAGGAGTTGAGGCCCAGCATCCTGCATGGTACCTCCTCCCTCCCGGCTACAGTTCTCAACCCTGACTCGTGCACCAGCTCGTGTGTGTGTTTCTTCACAGTGCATAGTGTGTATCAGTGTATCAGGCGCGGGTTCTTACCCCTGGGCCTGCTTTCCAGATGAGCACACCAGAGCTTATTGAGGGCCATAGATAGAGAATAAGAAGTGCTGGGCCAGAAAGCTGATGGCTGTGTATCAATCTGGTAGAGAAAAGTAGGAGGGAAGTTCTGCATTTTTTTCCATTCTGGCTTTTTTCTGGAAGAATTCCTTTGGTTTATTGTATATGATTACCATCCTTAATCCCAAGGCTGATGTCCATTATTTTTCCTTTTAGCCAGTTTTGGTAATTTCTGAACAAAATCACTTTTTAAAAGATAATGGATTTATTATGTAATATGAAACTTCCTTATATCAAATCTGCAATTTTTAAAACCATGTTTGATAAGAAAATAGTGTTTCAGAATTTTTCAGTACACATCAGTGGCGTGAACATTCAGTTATTTACACTTAAAATAAATTAGAATTCTCACTTTTTAATCATTAGCAGAATAAGACCTTTTAAAAGAAAAAACTTGCTCAACAAGGTATGACAGCAGTGGTTTTTTTAAATTAAAAAATTCATAACAAAATAAGAGAATAATAGTTAATACACTATGTATCATAATCTTAAAACTAGTTAATGAGTACAAAACAACAAAATGACTTTTACAAAGAAAAAACAGATAACAGCACAAAATTGCTTTCCCTTAGCAAAGTGGTTTAGAACCTTAAAGAAATTTATTATTAATTGATATATTCCGATAAAATACTAATCCTGTGGAAAGGACAAAATTTTCTTAATTCTAAACCTTCTAATGCTCACATAAACTGAGTATAATACTTGTGGGTGAGAGGTTTTTGTAGTTAGGAATCTAATCACCATTTAAGATAGTGTATCTATGGAAAGATGAATTCTGAATTTAAACTTGTATGGTACAAGAAGTAGGTCCAACTCTCTGCATTACTAACCTCAAATCCAGGATTTGACCAAATAATTAAAACTAACTGACTCAGCTTAATGTTGAGTGTCTGGTCCCGGACCTGACACTGTGGCTAAAAGGTGAGGTCATGTTGTACCTTGCTGACAGAGAAGATTATACAGGAACTTTGCAGAAATGGAGGCCACAAAGTAGACAGTGATATAGGTTATAATTGTTCAGCATTTATAATGTATGCAGAGTGTGATAGATACCTGAGATCCAGTGTGTTTTATTTAAAAAATGATTTTTGAATTCCAAAGGAATTCTAAAGGACATTATATAGTTGTCTTAGACTTAAAAAAGAAAATGAGTCATGAGGGTAAATACAAACACGTACTAAAGTTCCCAGAATGACAAGGAGAAAATATTCTCACCAAAATTATAAAACATTTTACTAAAAAGTTTTTCAAATGTTATTTTAAATACTATGTTACTTTAGCAAATATTTAAATGCTATATTAGTTTCTCTGCATACTTGACCTGAATTTAGTTTGACCAGTTTGCCAAGTATGTCGAAACACCAAATCCGTTTTCATTTGCTAGGTTAAATGTTTATTTTGTTTTCCCACATAATGTGTTCTTTAAAGTTTTGCAAGCATACCAAATCTGATTTCTTTTTAATGGGACCTGGTAGGGCTTTTCCCCACCCCTGTCAATTAATGAGATACGATATGCTTCCTCTGAGGGTTGTGTAAAGGTATATTCATATTTTGTGCT
Organism: Thryonomys swinderianus; assembly: GCA_004025085.1. Taxonomy (NCBI): domain Eukaryota; kingdom Metazoa; phylum Chordata; class Mammalia; order Rodentia; family Thryonomyidae; genus Thryonomys; species Thryonomys swinderianus. The sequence goes on from PVIC010013687.1 coordinate 37,061, forward strand.
ACCTACTGCCATTGTAGACTGTTAGAAGATAGACATTAAACTTCTTAAGGAAATTTTATTTTTTGAAACCTATTAGAATGTCAGACTTCTTGTACTGTAGAATATTTACTTTGACCTAATAAATCATTCTCTGCATACTAATACAATGAAAATGTAGAAGATGCTGGTGATTTACAAGTATCGAGATTATTTGATTTTGGGGATGAATTCTCTTTAATCCTCCTCATCCATCTTTATCGGATTCAAACATCCATGCACAACTTTTCTTCATACTTACTTTCAGAAAACACTGTTAAGCCTTTTTTTTTTTTTTTTTTTTTTTTTTTTTTTTTTTTTTTTTTTTTTTTTTTTTTTTTTTTTTTTTTGCTCTTTGGAGACAGGGTCTCGCTTTGTAGTTCAGGCTGGCCCTGAGCCCACTATGGTGCCCAGGCAAGCCGCCGCAAACTCAGCAATCCTCCTGTCTCTGCCTCCCAAGTGCTGGGATGACAGGGGTGAGCCACCACGTCCGGCATTGTGGTATGCGGTGTTGATTGTTGGTGGGTGTGTCTGCACGCCCAGCATTATATGTGGTTACTGGGGATCGAACTCAGGTCCTTGCGCTTGCGAGGCAGGCAC
>PVIC010013688.1:0-37695 GCA_004025085.1 Thryonomys swinderianus
TTGGATATTTCCCATTCTACAAAAACTATCATACATTCTAGAGCTCCTTTACCTCTACAGGTGCTTATATCAAAGAAAAGATCCGGTATTTGCATATCTGTGCTCTATTTATTTCACTTATTAGTGTGTCCTCCAGGTGTCTCCATTTGCACATAAATGAATGAACCTTGTCATTCTTTATGGCAGAGTAATACTCCATTAAAAACACACACACACATATCTTCCTTATCCACTCTCCAGTTGATGGGCATTTGGCTTGTTTCCAAGACTGGGCTATCACGAATTGAGCTGCTATGAACAAGGGTGTACATCTGTCTTTCCAATGTGATTTTTAAAATTCCTTTGGGTATATTCCTAGCAGGGGGATAGCAGGGTCGAATGTGATCCTAGTCCTAGTTTTCTGAGGAATCTCCACACAGATCTCCACAAATCTACAATCACACCAGCAGTGGAGAAGAGTTCCTTTCTCCCCACAGCCTCGCCAGCATTTATTGTTGGTTGACTTTGTAATAGCGGCCATTCTTTGTGGAGAGAGATTTTAAAATCACCTCTGTTTTCACTTCAAATGATTCATAGAACTCTCTCTCCTGGCTTTCTATAGGCACAATAACTCTTCTGCAACTTCTATGGAAGAGACTGATGTTTTGACAGCACATACCATGAGATGTGACTGTCATACTCTAGACCAATGATGGCAAACTTTTTAGAGCTTTCAATAACAAATAACCAGATGCAACATGTGTGCCAAAGGTTTGTCACCACTACCTTAGAGCCTGCTATCACTCAGAACATCTCTACTTCTGACCTCTTACATCCTAATGTAACATTTGGGAATCTAATCCTCCTCTCTTTTCAACTTTTTTTTTTTTTAAACAGGGTCTCACTTTGTAGTTCAGCCTGGCCCTGAGCTCACTATGTAGCCCAGGCAAGCCTTGAACTCAGCAATCCTCCTGTCTCTACCTCCCGAGTGCTGGGATGACAGGCATGAACCACCATGCCTGGCACTGTGGTATGTGGTATTGATGGCTGGTGGGCGTGAGCCTCCACACCCCGCATTGTATGCGGTTACCGGGGTTCAAACTCAGGACCTTGAGTTTGCGAGGCAGGCGCAGGAACCACTGAGCTAAATCTCTGGCCCCTCCAACTTTTTCTCTTATTTCAACTTTTTAACCTCAAATAAAGACCTCAAAGCCATTCTATAACCAATTTATCAGCTTTCCTTAGCTTCACTTCTTCATCTATGCAACTTTAATCCACTGTACTCAGCCATGGTCTCCTGCACTAAAAACCAAGCACTTTGAACTTCTCCATCTAGGTCTACAATTTATAGCATTAGGTGGACTCCCTGAATGCCTCTGAGGATTCCATCCTGGACTGTTGAGACTCCCTGAATGCCTCTGAGGATTCCACCCTGGACTGTTGAGTACTGCTGCAAAAAACTACATCCTTGGGCCGGAGGGTTAGCTCAGTGGTTCTGGAGCCTGCCTCGCAAGTGCAAGGTCCTGAGTTCGATCCCCGGTAACCACATACAACGCTGGGCGTGGAGACTCATGCCCACCAGCAATCAATACCACATACCACACTGCCGGGTGTGGTGGCTCACACCTGTCATCCCAGCACTCGGGAGGCAGAGACAGAAGGATTGCTGAGTTCGAGGCTTGCCTGGACTACATAGTGAGCTCAGGGCCAGCCTGAACTACAAAGCGAGACCCTGTCTCAAAAAAAAAAAAAAAAAAAAAAAACTACATCCTTGAATGGACTAAAAGCACCACAGATTTGTGGTCTTCATCCTCTCTTGGACCCTCAGCATTCCTCATTAATTTATTTTCTTAGCTCACCAGCTTCCTCTCCCAATCCTTTTAATGTCCTCTTCACTCTTCTCCACTAATGTCAAGTTCTCCATTCTGTACATACTGTCATCTCAGTGAAGATGATCTCACCTATTGCTGAGTTATTTTCTTTATCACTGAGACACAATAACTAATACCCACAATTTAAAGGGACTTTATCGTGGTATGTGTTCTCACTCCATGGTCAGCTAGCTCCAAGGCACAAAGAGTATGGTGCAAGAGTCTAGTGGAGGAATGATGTTTATGTACATCAAGGGTACCAGAATGCAAAGAGAGAAGGGAGGACCCAGGAAGAGAGATGTACCCTTCCACTCAACCCCCAGTGCCTTGTCCTTCTCAACCAGACTCTACCTCATAACAGCATACTAGATTGCTGAATTTATTAGTGGATGAATCTGATGATTAGTACAGTGTCTCTATGACCTTCTAAAAGCCCAACTTCTGCATACATGAGGCTTTGGGAGGGACATTTCATGTCAAAACCATAATACCTCCTATTTCACCTAGAACATGAAGGCTATTAAAAATTGAACCTCCGTGACTTTTCCATGTACTTATAAGTCATTTTATTTGCACTTACTTCCAAGTTTGATAATTTATACCAAAAAAGGAGAAAGCAAACTGTGGAGGCTCTCCTTTCTCCTGGTCAAAGTAATTCTTTCCATATCCTCAGTCATGTCATATGAGGGTTTTATCTCACACATTACTCACTCTTTCTGCTGTATATTCAACTTTCTCCTCTTTGAGGTCCTTTTCTGTTGTCTCTAAATTTTTCAATAATACTACATCCTCTTGTACTAGTCATAGCTTTTCCTCTCTTTCTTCAGCCATTATGCTAAAAGACAATAGTCTAGACTTCTGTCCACCTTTCTCAATTCCTATATATGCTCCAGGCAACCTTAGAAAGAGTTTATTCACCACAATCCAAACAGTCTTTTCTATGGTCATCAGTGACATTATGATTGCCAGATCCTTTACTTTTTGGACTTATTTCATAACTGTGCTTAGCAGGAAATACTATATTAAATCTCATTTCTCCCTTGCCTTCAGCTGTACCACTCTTTTCTTGGCCACTTACTTTCTTCACTAACCCCCTTAGCAAGTTATTTTCACATGCTGTGGTTTGGATGAATACCAACCAAGTCCCATGTGTTAGAGTATTGATCTCCAGAGTGGAATTAGAGGGAAATGGTAGATTCTTTAGGAAGTGGAACCTTGTTGCAGGTTATTAGGTTATTGGAGAATACCACTGAAAGAGATTGTGTGACCTTGATGGTCTTCTATCTCTCTTTACTTCTGGGCTTATGGTGCTAAAAATTTGTTTTGACACGTGCTCCTTGCCATTGCCACCTGCAGCCCTCATCAGAGGCCCAAAATAATGAAGACACATGATCGTGAACAGGAACCTACAGAATCTTGAGCCAAAGAACACCATTTTCTGTACAGGTTAATTGCCTCCAGCACTTTTCTGTAGTAAAGGAAAGCTGACTAATACATTTTTACTTTTTAAATGTTGATGAATTTTTAAAAATCTTACATTCTCCCACTATATACTACTCCCAATATATCTCACCTACACCCATGGATTCAGTTTCCATTTCATGTAAATTAATATTTAAAATCTATAACTTTATTCAGAGTTGTCTCTTAAGTTCTAGAACATGTAACTGATTCCTCATAAATGAATTTATTGACTATTATGCAAGCAGCACAAACACATTATTATTATTATTATTTTTGATGGCACTGGCAATTAAATTTAGGCCCTTGTGCTTCCAAGGTAGGTGTAGTACCACTTGAGCTAAATCCCTGGCCCTCATTAATTATTTTAAAATCTGTTTATTTACAAATTCAGTGCAATCACTGTCAAACTTATAGTGATTGTTTTTTGTAAAAATGGAAAACCCAAATTTAAATTCCTATGATACAAGGACCTCCAACGAGATAAAACAATCTAGAAAAAGAATAATGAACCATATCACCAAATTAAAGTAATCAAAACACTAGGTACATAGAGGTCAATGGAATAAAATTGGAAAACAGAAATAAAGCCATGGATGTATGGTCCCTGATTTTCAACAAGAGCATCATGTCATTCAGTGGGGAAATAATATACGGATAAACATTTTTCTAAAGAAGTTATACAAATAACCAATAAATACATGAAAAATATTCAACATTACAAGTCATTAGGAAAATTCAAGTCACAACCACATGAGATATCATCTTATATCCATTTTGATGACTATAATAAAAAATGGACAACAAGTTTTGGGAAGAAATTGGAACTTTAAATGTTGCTGACATGAATGTAAAATCATATTGACATTATGAAAAATACTTGGGCCTTCTTTAAAAGGAGAATTATTCCATTACCTTGCAATTCTGCTCATAGGTATATATCCAAAGGAACTGGAAACTGATATTCAAATACAGTACATGCGTGCTGATAACAGAACTATTCACAATGGCCAAAAGGTGGAATCAAATGTCCATGAATGGATGAATGGCTTAACAAGTTGTGGTACATACATAAAATGAATTGCTATTTAGTCATTAAAAGCAAAGATAGATTGATACATGTTCTGATGTAGTTACCATTCAAAAACACTTTGCTACATGAAAGAAAGCAATCATATACTGCTAGACTTAATTTATGTGAAATAATCAGAGTAGCTAAATCCATAAAGACAATGTTAATTGGTGCTTGCCAGGAGGGAGAGGGAGAGGTTTTCTTTTAGTATAGTAGAAATGGTTTGGAACTAGTGCGGACAGAAAAACAAAGCTGAGAAAAATCACTCCCCTCCACCCATTTGAGTTTAAGCAGAACCCTGGAGATATTGCTCTTTCTAGTGTCCTAAGAGAAGTAGAGAAAAAAAACGTAACAAAACTCAGGAAGTCTTTGATGCTATAGGAAAGAGCACATGCAAACTGGAACTCCTGGCCTGACCTTTAGTCACCTTCACCCTGCTTCAACTTTATTAAGGGTTTATGATTATGTCTCATGCTTGTAATTAAAATCAGAGTGCCTTCTGAGACAAGCATGAGTGTTGAGAGCCTCTAACACAACTCTACACTTTGTCCATCATTCCTGTCAACATACATAGAGATTCAGTGGGAGGCACCTTGTTGTCATCACGGGTCTCCATACAGGAGGGTGAGGAACAGAGTCACACATGCACACCAGACTGGGGAGGTTTCTAGAACGCTTCTGTTTAATAAATGCAGTGTAAGATGTTATATAGCACAAGAGGTGGGAGGGGTTTGCACTGGCTATTGGGGATTGGTCTATGGTTGTCAGAGGAGGGGCCCAACGTTGATGAGGACTGGGTAATCTCCAGCACACTCACTTTAGTCTCAACATAGTCTCCCAAGAGCCAAGGGCTCTCTCAGGACCTAGGAGACTGGTGTGCAGTGAAGTTGGCTCAGCCAGACCTGGATTTCACCATCATCTCCTCCCCTCTGTTTAGACCCGAAGGCCTCTGCCAACCATATGACATTTTTATCAATTTGGTCAGATAGGGTGACCCTAAGATTAGCCCGCAAGTCCATGAACTTACCTTGGACTAGCCCACTGTGAATCTCTCCCAGATGGAGCCCCAGACATTAGTAAAGGTAACTGCACTGAGGACTAAGTTTATTTGGGACTGTAGGTTGACAATGGCAGCATGGGTATCATAGACGAGAGCCGAAGGTTGTCCAAGGGTGTGTATAGTACTGCAAGTGAGTTGATTAACAGTGGTGGCAGTGGTGATCTGGTTGTGCAAGGTGAGTGCAGCAGTGACAGCTGCAAAGACCATGGCAACTATAGATGCAATGATAGCAATGATGGCCGAGGCCCTCAAACTATGTTTCCTGTGTGAGTGAAGCACAAGGTTAAACAGGGAGTCACTGCCTGACCAGTCTTTAGTAAAGGGTGGGCACACAGGTGCTGGAAGGCAAAATTGTTGAGTTGGGGGTATAGGACACACAGTACAAGTCACCACACAAGTAAGGGGTCCCAGAGACTCCAGAGGAGGAAGCATTGGCCCCAAGAGCAAGTTAGATGGGTCAGTGATATCAGTCTTTAGTTGGATGTGAGGTAGAAAAGCAGACAGAGGAAGGAGAGACAGAAGTATTCCATGAGACTTGGGATGGATGCCATCGATGGCTACAGGGTAAATGGAGGAGTCATTGACAAAGGGTCAAGAAAGGGAGGAATTCCAGTTGATTGTGACTAGAAGAGGGGGGTTGGGAACTAGGACTCGTACTTCCGTGACCGCAGCCTGAGAGTTGACAGTGAGGGCAGCATATAGGAGGGCCATCAGCATTGGCCCCAGTATGGGGTGGGGTGCTCAGAGGGGCCAAAGCACAAGCTTGGTTATGGAGGTCCTTTATATCTCTCCAGGTGATCTTAATGGAGTGTCATGGCGCTGGGCGACATCGATGTTTTATGGGCTGTTCCTGAAGTGAGAGCCTCCTCGTTTGGCTGATTGGTGGATCGGATGGCAGTGTAGGGTTTGACATCTTTTGTAGGGAGCCACCATTCCGCAGGCTGAGCTGCTCCCAGGAGTCGTGGTCCAGGCTAAGGTTGAGGTAGAGAAGGCCAGTGTCCACCACGCGGATCCAGTCATTCTTGTGAAGTGGCTTGTGGTAGACGCCCTGGAGGTGCCGGCCCAGGTGGAAGCTGGGTACCTCTCTGGGCATGTCTCGCAGGGCGTGTACCTAGAGCAGCGGGGTCTCAGCTGGCTGGTCCAAGTATCTTAACTCCCAGTAGGTGTCCCTTGGGAAGGAGAGGCCCAGGGAGGCTTTGCAGAGCAGTGGCGGCAACAGCAGGAGCCACAGTCCCACAGTGCCAGACATTGCCTTTGCCATTGCCTTTGCCATTGCCTCTGGGGGCTGGGGCTGAGTGTCAGGAATGGTGTGCAGGTGGGGCAGTTTAAGGGGTGGAGCAGAAGGAGGGGCTTATGATCCATAGGGGGGCGGCGCCTGTGTGTTGCCGGAAGAAAAGCGCCAGCACCATTTTAGGATTGCACAGAGGAGTAGAGGATATTTCCCATACTCAGAGAGGTAAGGTTGGTGGAAAGAAGGTGGAAGGGGGTTCGACACGTTAAACAACTAGCCTGCTGAGCCGCAGGGAGGGACACGGCCTGGTGGGCCACAGGGGTACATGTGGCCTGCTGAGCCACAGAGAGGGTCATGACAGGCCACAGGGAGGGATACAGCCTGCTGAACTGCAGGGAGGAGGAATTCCCCATGAAGGTTGGGACACTCACCTGACAGGTGAAGGATTACCCGAGGGCCCCATGTTTGGGCACCAGTTTTCGTCGCAGGGCTGCACATGGGAGAGTGAGGTGCAGAGTCACACATGCACACCAGACTCTGGGGAGGTTTCTGGAACGTTTCCTTTTAATGAATGCAGTGTAGAGCGTTATACAGCACAAGCAGTGGGAGGGGTTTGCGGTGGCTATTGAGGATTGGTCTATGGTTGTCAGAGGAGGGGCCCAACGTTGATGAGGACTGGACAATCTCTGGCCGTGGCATGCCCTTTAGCTCACTGCTCACTTAGGTCTCAGTTTAGTCTACTGAGGGCCAGGGGCTCTCTCAGGACCTAGGAGACTGGTGTGTGGTGCAGTTGGCTCAGCCAGACCTGGATTTCGCTCTCAGCACATGAAGTGAGGTACACATCTTTTAAATTACTAAAGCCTGACTTTTCTCTGTGCAATCTTTTTGGCTCTCCTATCATCCTGGAACCATTTTTCTATTCATGCCATATTTTTGTTGCCTTGAACACATCTTCCTGTGATCTTTAATAAATGTAGTTGATTTTCACTTGCCATTGGGTGTGCACTTGCAACTCATTATGCATCATACACAAGAGCTTGGACTCTGTCTATGGGATCCATCATATGGTACTAGAACTAGAAGATGCAGTGGTCATACAACATTGTGAATGTACTAAGAATAATTGAAATATTTATCGCAACATGGTTAATTTCATGTTACTTGAATTTTACCTCAATTAATTTTTAAATATACATTTGCCTCCCATATGTTTGCTTGTTTTTTTGTTTTGTTTTTGGAGACAGGGTCTCACTTTGTAGTTCAGGCTGACCCTGAGCTCACTATGTAGCCCAGGCAAGCCTCAAACTCAGCAATCCTCCTGCCTCTGCCTCCCGAGTGCTGGGATTACAGGCATGAGCCACCACGCCCTGCACTGTGGTATGTGGTATTGATTGCTGGTGGGCGTGAGTCACCAGGCCCAGCATTCTATGTGGTTACCAGGGATTGAACTCAGGACCTTGCACTTGCGAGGCAGGCGCCGGAACCACTGAGCTAAATCTCCAAAGCCCCTGCTTGTTTGTTTTTGAGACAAGGTCTTACTATGTAGTTCAGGCTGGCTTTGAGCTAACCATGTAGCCCAGCAGGCTTGGAACTCACAGAGATCCTCTTGCTTCAGCTTTCTGAGAGCTGGGATTATAGGCATGTGTCACCATGTCTGGCCTAGCCTCCTATACTTTTAAATTTAGTTAACAGCACCACTATCCACATATTGATCTAGTTCTGAAATTTAGAAACAATTCTGGATATCTTATTTTCTTCACTGAGGACATCTTGTTGATGATAGAGTGCATTTGTCTCCATAAAAAAATGAATTTCCTTACCAATAAAGAATTCAATTAAAATACCAATAAAGAATTTAATTAAAAAATGAGTTTCTTGCTGGCATGGTGGCTCACGCCTGTGACCCCAGCACTTGGGAGGCAGAGGCAGGAGGATTGCTGAGTTCGAGGCTTGCCTGGGCTCCATAGTGAGCTCAGGGCCAGCCTGAATTACAAAGCGAGACCCTGTCTCAAAAAAAAAAAAAATGAGTTTCTTGCATTCTTTCTTTCTATTCCACATATTAGTAGTATCTTAGTTTTTTCAGCAGTGTCTCAGCTGGATAGAGTTATTTTGGCGTCATATGTGTTTATTTTGGGGCCCAAGGTAAAAGGAATACAACTCAGAGGAGAAGCTCTTCTTCAGGTAACAACAGTGGTCCATAAACACAAGTAGAAACTGAGTAATCAGGCATTTGGTCATAAACCTATGTGATCTTTCAGGCCTTGCTACTCAGGCAATAAAAACCACTGTCAAGCAGGCCTTACTGAAAACTCCCTCCTCCACCCCAGACCAAATGCACAGCCTGTGCATTAAAGTCACTAAAGGAGTTGTAGCCAAGGAGACAACTACTCCAGCTGGCCATGCTGTTATGCACATGTATTTCTAGGCCAGCCATACCAAGTACCTCTGCAAAGGCCATATTATTAGGGAGACTTGAGGGCATGCCCCTCCATTCTGACTCAGTATTCTGTCATTTTCCAGTCTTAACTTTTACTTCTCTTCCCTCCTGCAACCCTCAAGTCCAACAAAATGGCAGGAGTGTCTTGTTAGGGGCTCTTTCAACAATGAAATGATACCTGTCACTTGCACTGATGTGTCTGACCCTGGTACTGTTCCATGAGGAAAATTAAACATTGAAGGAGCCAGCACTTCCTTCAGTTTAGCTTTTTACACTATCACTATAAATGATTAAATGCGTGACTGTTTCTTGAATTTGGAGTTATTTTATTGATTACCTGGTAGCTTAACTCTTTCAAGCTCAGTTCAGCTCTTGACAGAAATATGCAAAGTCTCTTACTTTCTAGGTTGAGAATCCATTCAATATTCCTTTACTTATATCAGCCCAAGCAAGATGTATAAAAATAAAGGCTACAGAAAGTGTGAGAATAGAAAAGGTGAAGAATTGACACCAATGATTTAGTTTACCATGGGCAGGATGGGTCAAATTTTCTGCTCACAGCTAAAACAATTTCTGGTTCATAAAACATACAGAATCCACATAACTATTGTTACTTCTGGGCTATATGTACAGGTGTAGTATATTGTTGACCTGGAAAAGTTACCTGTGAGTGGCAGGACCCCAATCAACATGCTCATACTTGATTACTTACTCATTCCACAAGTATTTGTTGAGCACCAATTGTGTGCCAGAAGTGGATGAGAGAAAAACTGTAAGAAATAGCATCTTAAATACAAGAAAATGGAGAAAGTCATACAATAATTTCAAGTTCAATAAGCGCTACGAGTGAAACAAATAATGTGCTAATACAAATAAATAAGGGAGTTCATCAGATAAAGTTACTGAGGGAAGCATATTGTCAAATAGGCTTGAATTTTTAAGAATAACTAGAACTCTCCCAGAGAGGTGAATGAGGGGACAAGTTGCATTTAATAGGTTGGTACTTGCCAGTTCTAACATGGTACTAAGGTGTGAATGTTTGTGTGTCCTCACCAGTGTATACACTGATACTTATTCCCCAAATGTAATAAGAGGTTAGGGACTTTGGCAACTGATTAAGTTATAAGAGTAGAACCCTCATGAATGGAATTATTGCTTGAATAAAAGAAACCTAAGGGTGCTCGTTACCCTTTCTGGTATGTGAAGACTTACAGAAAATATTGTCTATGAAGAACTGGCCCTTATTGCACTCCAACTTCCTGGTCTCCAGATTTGTGAGCAAAAACATTGTGCTACTTATAAATTACCTAGTTTAAGGTACTCTTACAGCAGCCTAAGTGCATTATGATGAATATGCTAAGAACAGATTATTCATCATAAGACTCAGACTTTTGAGTAGGATATGTGGTTTATCTTATTTTAAGAGAAAATTTAACTTTGTATAGTTTTCTTCTTGGCTTTATAAGGAAGAGCTGTTGGTCTTAATCTGTATAGATTGCCTCTCCAAGAAGAAAGCTTCAGGATACTAAAGAAAGAATTATATTTCTGGAGAGGAATATTCCTTGTACTTGAATAGTGATCTGATTTCCTTTGGTAATAGTTTGGGCTCCATATTTATCAACCAAACAAAACTCCTTTCAATAGCCACTGAAGGCATGCACAGTGAAAAGAAGTAAGGAATATTGGAGGAGACAAGGCAGGCATAGGTGGAAACTGAGAAAGTCTGAATGCAATGAATGAGGAGAGCCAGAGCTAGGAAAGAGGTTAGGGAGCAGAACCACTGCCTGGAAGGCATGTAGAGAACAGGCTGAATGGATGATATACCTTGACCTATTTTGGAACAAAGGTCTTGTGATCTAACTACCTAGGCTTTGGGGAGAGAAAATATTGTACCTAGAATTCCCTGAAATTTTGAGATTTGTACTTGAAACTATAGTCTCATATAAATAGTATCTGTGGCATAGGTTATGCTAGAAAATGGCCAATTAAGATTTATCTACTAATTAGTAAACATCTTTTGAAAACACAAATCAATTATCTTAATCCTGCCCATTTTTTGACTCATTCACTGCTATCTGTCAAGCAACAGACCACTTTCTGTAAAAGTCACGCACAGAGATTTAGTTGTCTGTTTCTCAAAACTCAAGATTTTAAAAACTCATTGTTTTTGCAAATCCACACTGAGCTTTCATTTCTCCATTTGTCCAATGAATGTAGAAGGAAGGGTACATGTAGAACGTTGTGCTGTCCATGCCTTGAGGTAGGTGATCAGAATGAACATTAAACTTAGTGTCTTCCATTCGAGCAAGCTTGCTCAAGATCAAATGGAAGAAAACTGTGTAGATTCTACTATTTCCATTCTGGTTAGTGTTAACAAAACTAGATATTTCAGTGTGATAATGTTGTGCTTTTCTCTTTTAAGTGCAAGTTATAATCTTTTAACCTCAAGTCAGTGGTAAAGTGTCCTTTGGTCTCTGGCTATCAACTCCCTTGGACCAGACTACTCTAATGTCTCAGCTCAGAGAAATGATTCTCTCTTATTTTCTGTGTTCCATCCCTTTTGTCTGTGATAAAAGTCTAGATTCTTCCATCCTCCAAGCTGATCCTTGCTGCTGTTCTTCATCTTACATGCTCATTATTTCAGCTGTATTTTCAGTGTTCTCTCATTTTCCCTCCTATGTGTCCACCCACATCTCCACCTACAGTGTCTATAATGTGCTTTCTATCTAGTGTAGCTTAATAAAAGGGAGATTATGCTAATTTTATTCAAACTTTAAAAAGTAAAACCTGTACCATTATTATTCTGCCCCTTTTATTTATTCATTTCAAAAGAAAAAGTGTCTAATCATCTGAGAAAATTGTACTTGCACAGTGTTAAACACTTTTCCTATTTTTCCTTCTAATTAAGTAGATTTTCTAATTGAGTTTGGTTAGAGTAAGAAGGCCTGCTTTCTAAGTAGTTTAGGTGCTGCAAGAATTAGATGCCTTGGCCCAGACCAATTTTGGTGTCAGTTAATGATCTTGGTTCCTGCCAGATAGGCTGGAAGATCTTGCTGCACATATTTGTATTGGAGATAAGGGGCAACAGTTCCATGAAACAATTTTTCAATGCTTTACATAACTGAGACTTTAGAAGAATGTGGGGAAAAAAGTTGTTTCCTACATCAAGTGTAGTCTGCAATAGGCAAGTGGCCTTTTACAAGCAAATACAGCCTGCAACAGGTAGATGCCTACAGGTGAAAAGGTTAGTCATGTTTAGAAGCATTTCTTTGTAGGCAGAAACCATCTTCTTAAGGAGATGCTTAGAAAAACACACAGAGAAGGATGATTGAGTCTCCAAAGCACAGAGTTCTCAATGAAGGAGGAAACTCCTTCATCTAAAAAGATGATCAAGGAGAAAAAGTTAACTGAGCACTATTTAGACAGAATTTGGGGAAAGGACAGAGAACAAGAGGCTAGAAGGGCAAAGAAGAGATTTAGAGGAAAGCTGTTTCTAATTAGGAGTGCTCACATAAAATACTTATGTGTTGTTTGACCTCATTCTTCCCTACAAAGTCTTCCATAAAACCAAGAATATATTTGAGTGATTTGCTTTCTTGCAGACATTGATTAAGAGGCTAAGAGTGCCTAAAGATTAGCACAGGGAAAAATCATACTCAAGAGTCATGAATGAGAGCTGCAGCTGGCACCTGCATTTGTTTTTTTCCTTCCTAAGAGTTAAGCGACAACATTGTCAAGGTCATTTGTAGGTCTTTATGTGTGGAGAACATTATGTTGGAGACTGTGTGTGTGTGAGTCAGGTTAACAGAGATAGTGTCTGCGTGATGCTGGAGCAAATGGATGATTATGCACCATCCTGAAAAAGATTTACTCATATCAGCTACCTAGCTTAGACACACATCTCACTGAAATTCTTATGTTTCCATGAATTATGCTAAATTTTTATGTTATGCTCCTTCGGTTAACTTTGCTCTTCCAGATATTTAGATTGGAGATGATCTAACCCAAATCTTTAAGCTTCTAGATGAAAACAAATGACAAACTAAGGTTAGCAGTAACCCAAAAGTAAGCAGCTAGCTGTTGGTGGAGCAGGACCAGATTTCGAGGTCCTTTGACTCACAGATCCTTTAATGTAAATATTTTCATTTCTCACAGGGTACACAAGCGAGACTTAAATGAACAGAACCCCACAAAACAGAGGAAAGTGGAGAGACATGAAAGGAGGAAGGAAGAAAAATATATTAAATATTGTAATTTATAAGGCCCAGTGCCTCAGAATGTTTGAAAACAGGGTTGCTTCAGATATAATTAGTTAAATGAGGCCATACTAGAGTAGGGTGGACCCTAATCCAATATGACTGGTAGATTTATAAGGAGAGAAAATTTGGACACACACGCATGCATGCAAGTGTATGATGGGGGAAGGTCACCTGAAGATAAAGGTAGAGATTTACAATCTAAGAACTGCCAAAGATAGATAGCAAGCCACCAGAATCTAGGAGTGAGAAATGGAGTGGATTCTCCCTCACCACCCTCAGGAAGGACCAACCCTGCCAAACCATTGAGTGTGGCTTTCTAACTTCTAAAACTGTAAAACTATAACATTTAGTTGTTCAAACTATTGGCTTGTGATGCTTGTTGCAGAAGCACTAGCAAACGAAAATGAAAATATATAGCAGGGTTCAGGGGACTTTTTAAAAGAGTTAAGCAGCAATATTTGAGGCCTCATGGATCACATAAAGCTTCTGTAGCACTTATTTCTCCTCTGATTCATTCCCTTCCTCTTCCTCCATCCTCTTCCTCTTTTCCCCATTTATCACCTAAAACAATCTTGGTTTATAAGGCATGCAAAAACATGCTGTGAGTTGGAGTTGGCCCAAGTTTGTGGACTCTGATATATAACGTTATGTGGACCATATTTTTCCCAAAGTGATTATTTTACTATATGTTATATTTCTAGAATTTTTCTAGGGACCTACAATCCTTCAACTTTATTCATTTTAACTACTCAGGAGCATGATTTACATATCATTTTTTCATCTTGCTGATGAAAATTAAATTCTTCCCAGTATTTCTCTAGTAAGCAATGCCTAATGTATTCCTCAGAGGTTGTTATGCAACAATCTCATGCACAGTATAATACTAAGTACACATTTAACAATTATTCTGAACATTTAAAATATATAAATATATATATATATATTCATATATACACATGCACATCAAAACCACTCTGGACATATCTTTTTAATAATATATTTTGACATATTGATATAAGTGAATATAGTTCTTTCACTTTTGTCTGCTATATATTTCAATTGTACACACAAATGACTGTTCATCAGTCAGTCACCATAACGAGAGGACAGTTCATTTATCAAGCTTTCAGAAAACAGTTAAGGAATGTACATCATGTTCTAAGTGTTGGTAAGATGGAGAAAAACAGATTGTGTCATGGAGGAGCTTACGTTCTACAAGGGAAACAGATGGTAGGCAAACAAATATGTATTATACCAGGCATTGAGAAGGGTTGTGGAAAAAAAGAATAAAATAAGAAAACTTGTTTAAGAAAGAGCAAATTGTTTTACATAGAGTGGTAGGGAAGTTTTCTCACAGAGGGTGAAATTTGTGTAGCAACAGGATGAGATGAATGAAACAGCTAAGTGGCAAGGAGTATCATTCTATGAGGAAGAAAACAAAAAAATATACAAAAGCAACTTCTCCACACAGTCTTGTCCAGCTTTGAAGTCAAGGATTCACAATTTGTAGGGTCTTATTAGGACAGTTTATAGAAGGAAGTAATTACCTGTTGCTGAAATATTACCTAGGACTTATTTTCAAAAAATGTCTAGAGGCTTTGTAGAAATTAGATACTTCAGTTCTTTAGTGGTATTATTTCAGTATATTTATGGATATAAATAAATTATCTAGAGCCATAAAAATGCAGAGATATCTGTGATAGATTTCTCCCTGTCTCTGTCTGTATCTGTATTTATAGAGAGGTGTTTATTTTTAGGAGCTGGCTCCCATCCACACTGCGGATGGTTGGTAAGTACGAAGTCTGCAGGGTAGGAAGGCTGGCTGAAAAGATTTGCAGCTTGAGGGTTAGGTCCTCTGGTGGCAGAATTCCTTCGTGCTGGGTTGGAGGCCAGTGCGTTTTATTCAAGGCTTCAACTGCCTGCGTGTGTGCCACTCACTTCATGAAGGTAATTTGCTGTATTGAAACTCTACCAATTTAAATCTTAACCTCATCCCAAACCACTTTTACAGTAACATCAAGAATAAGGTCTGATCTAATATCTGAGCTCTTTCTCCCAGCCAAGTTAATATAAATTATTTTAGTTTATTTCTTATTTATTTATTTTTGAGACTAGGTCTCGCTTTGTAGTTCAGGCTGGCCCTGAACTCACTATGTAGCCCAGGCAAGCCTCGAACTCAGCAATCCTCCTGTCTCTGCCTCCCGAGTGCTGGGATGACAGGCGTGAGCCACCACACCCAGCACTGTGATATGTGGTATCGATTGCTGGTGGGCGTGAGTCACCAGGCCCAGCATTCTGTGTGGTTACTGGGGATCAAACTCAAAACCTTGGGCTTGCGAGGTAGACGCCGGAACCACTGAGCTAAATCTCCGGCCCCTATTTTAGTTTATTTTTATTTTTATTGATACACTGATATACACAACATGATCACACTTAATATTGGGAATTTGTACCAGTATATGACACAATTTAATTCTCATTTTTTCCCATTCCCATGCACCACCCCTCAATCCCCCACCTCTTAAACACATCAGCTTTGTTTCCCTCTTTTTTATTACCATCACATTTTTTCTTTACCCCTCCACCATATTTCCCTTTGAATATTTTCTATTTCACAATATCCATCATACATCACATTATTCTATTCAGTTTCCAACAGAGCTTAGTTTAAGTTATTATTTTCTAAAACATTTTTATTCAAAGTTTTCAAATTTATTGGCATATTTATTCATATGAATTAGTCATAAATTTCTGAAACTATAAATTATATCCAGAATTATTTTAGTCTTTCCCAGAATTAGTCAGTTTGTTATATTTGATGTCTATTTTATTAATTTTTGATTTTATCTAATATTTTTTGCTTCTGCTTTTTCTTAACCTGGTAGTTTTCAAGTTCTTGATTTGATTGTAGTTGTTTGCTTTTTAAAAATACATTTTGTTATTATGACATAATTTTTGTTTCTTTTATTATATTTATTATAAAATAAAACACATATAGAAAAAGTGCATAAAATATATACAGTTTAGCAAACTACTATACAGCATCATCCAGGTCAGATAAATTGTCCCACCTACCTGTTGCTTTTAAATTAAACTTCCTCTTATCTTTTAATGTTAACCACATTCCTGACTTTGTCATGTTCTGATTTTTTATAGGATTATATTGAATGTATATATCTCCGTACAGTTTAGTTTTCATATTTTAGAGTGTCATACAAATGGAATTATTTTAATATACATGCTGCTGAAGTAAGCATTCATGGAATTATAGGGTGTTCATTTATTATTTTATGTTTTTCTTTTCTCAGTTTAAATCTGCAAGGTGCAATGTACTATGTTGTATAGTTGTAGTTGATTTTTATTGCCTGATAATTTATACAGAAGAAGCATATTTGTTTTTTTCAAGCTGTGCTATCACAAAAAAGTTTCAGTGAAAACTGTTCAACTTGTAGCCTGGTGCACAATTTTCTGAGATTAAGGTCCATATTTACATAGTTACAACCTCCCTAGATAATGTCAGGGTTTTTTTTTTTTTTGCAAAGAAATTATATAGATTTACAGTTCTATCACTCCAATGTGAAACTCTTATTTTACTCGAGCCTCACCAGTACTTGATATTGATAGACTTCACAACATTTAATTTAACTTAATATCTATCTAATAACATTCACCATAGGGAATTTGTATCTGTACATGATATATCTTCCTTTGTTTTTTCCTATTTCCTTCCCATACCTTGTACCCTTTTTCCTTCCTTATTTACAAAAGCTGTTTCCTTTTTCCTTATATCTTCCTTTTTCTTTTCCCTTCCTTCTTTTCCCCATGTCCTCTCTTTTGTTTCTCTTCTCTTCTGCACATTTCTTCCCATTTCCCAATATTTATTATATATTTGAGTACTTATTTACACTTCTAGTTTCTCACATCATAGAGAAAATGCAGTACTTAAATATGTATGTCTAATTTATTTCACTTAAGAGTATGATACCAAGGTGCATCCATTTACCTAGAAATGTCTCGTTTATCCTTCTTTAGCGCAGAGTTGTATTTCATTGGGTGTGTATTTTAAACATTCATTGCATGACAGACATTTGGACTGTTTTGAAGGTCTACATATTAAAAATTGTGGTACTATAAACATAGGCATCCATATACTCTGAGATGTGATGTTTTTAACATTTTGGGAATGATATCAAGAAGGGAAATAGCTAGGTCAAATAGAACTTCTATATTTGTTTTTTGACTAATCTCCACATTGATTTCTACAGGGGCTGCACCAGTCTAAACTCTCTTCAATAATGGAGAAAAGTTCCTTTTTCCTGACAGCACCACCAGCATTTGTAATTAGTTGATCTATTGATGTTAGCCATTGTTTCTGAAGTGAAATGAAATCTCAGTGTTGTTTTAATTCGCACTTCTAGAATGACCAGTGATGTTGAACATTTTTTTCATAGATTTATATTCCACTGCTATTTCTTCATCTGAGAAGTATCTATTCATTTCAGATGCTCATTTTGGAGTTTTATTTAAATTTAATTTACTTTAAATTCGAGGGATGTGGGTTTTTTTTTTTTTTAGAACTTTTTATATTCCAGAGAGTAGTCCTTTGAGAAACAGCTGGAACGGTTTCTTTTTTAAAAATTAATTAAGTTTAATGGTACATTTTAAATATACATAATGATCATATTCATCATAGGGAATTTGTACCTGTACATGATATAACTTGATTCTTCTCTTTTCTCATTCCCTATCTCTCCCTTTAACCTCTCTTCCTCTCCTTATTTACAAAAGTTCTGTTTTCATTTCTTTCTGTTTTCATTTTTTTCTTTTCACTTCCTTCCTTCCCATTCCCATTCTGTAGTTTTCTTTTCCATTTGCACATTGTATTCCTACTTCACAACATTAAATGTATATTTTGGTCTTTATTTATACTGTCAGTTTCTCACACCACATCAGCAATGAAACATTTACATATTTTTGTATGATTTATTTCATTTAAGAGTATAGTCTCTAGGTGTATCCATTACCTAGATATGTCTCAAGTTTATCCTTCTTTAAAGCTGTGTAGTACTTCTTAAAAACCAACATCTTCTTTCTCCATTCATTGGTTGATGAGTATTTGGGAAGATTCCAAAATTTAGCTATCACCAACTGTGTTGCTATAAACAAGGGTGTGCATGTGTTGCTGTGGTGTGAAGTTTTTAATTCTTTTCCAGTGATAGCAAGAGGGGAGTATTGGTCAAATGGAATCTCTAGTTTTAGTTTTCTGAGGAGTCTCCACATTTATTTTTGCAGTGGTTCCACATCTATACTCCAGTAGTGGAGAAGGGTTCTTTTTTTTTCCCATATCCTCATCAGCATTTGTTATTTGTTGATTTCTTGATACTAGTGATTCTATCACTTGTGGTAGTCAATCTCAACATTATGTTAATCTGTATTTGTTGAATAAACAGTGATGTTGAACATTTTTTCATATATTTGTCTGCCATTTGTACTGCTTCACCACAGAAGTGAATATTCATTTCTTATGTACATTTTAAAATTAATTTTTTTGGCTTTTTGAGACAGGGTCTCGCGTTGTAGTTCAGGCTGGCCCTGAGCTCACTATGGTGCCCAGGCAAGCCCCCGCGAACTCAGCAATCCTCCTGTCTCTGCCTCCCGAGTGCTGGGATGACAGGCGTGAGCCACCATGTCCAGCATTGTGGTATGTGGTGTTGATTGTTGGTGGGCGTGAGTCTCCACGCCCAGCATTATATGTGGTTACCGGGGATTGAACTCAGGTCCTTGCGCTTGCAAGGCAGGCGCCGGAACCACTGAGCTAACCCTCCGGCCCTTAAAATTAATTTTTAAATCTTTAAATTTGCTACATCTCCTTTTCTGAGTTCTTTATGATAATAGTCATTTTTTTCTGTAGTGAAATGTAATCTCAGTGTTGCTTTAATTTACAACCTTGGAATGACCATTTTTCATATATTTCTTTGCTTTTGGTATTTCTTTCTCTGAAAAGTGTATATTAACCTCAGATGCCCATTTTTGGATTGAGTCTTAAATTTGAAGGTCTTGATCTTTTTTCAATTTTTTATGTGTTCTAGATATTAGTCCTTTGTCTGAGGGACAACTGGCTAAACTCTTCTCATTCTGTGGATTGTCCTTTTATTCTGTTGGTTATTTCTTTCGCTGGGCAAAAGCTTTTTCATAAGATGAGATCTCAGCTATTCATTCTTTGTAATATTTCCCATGGGATGGAAGTTTTGTTCATAAAGTCTCTGGCTACCCCTATATCTATTAAGAGTTCCACCTATTCTCTATTTCAGCAGATTTAGTATTTCTGGTTCAATATTTAGATATCTGACTCATTTTGATTTTAGTTTAGTGCATGGTGAGAAACATGAGTCCAGTTTTAGTCTTTGGCATGTAGATAGGCAGTCTTTCTAGCATCAAAGAAGCTATTTTGCCTCCAGTGAATGTATTTGGCTCCTTTATCAAAGATAAGGTGGCAGCGTGTGTCTAGAGTTATTTCTGTATCTTCTAGTCTGTTCCATTGATCCTTGGGTCTGTTTTTTTTTTCCATCCCCTGCTGTTTCTATCATGGTAGCTTTATACTATAATTTCAAGTTGAGTATTGTGATGACCCCTGCTTTATCTTTGTGGCCCAGAATTGGTTTTGGTATTCTAAGTCTCTTTTGGTTCCAAACGAATTTCAGGAATGTTTTCTCTAGTTCTGTGAGATATGCTAATGGGATTTTGATTGGGATTGCTTTAAATCTGTATAACAATTTTGGGAGTATGACCATCTTCACTGTTGGTTCTTCCTATCCAAGAGCAAGTGTTACCTTTTCATTTTGTGATATCCTCCATAATGTCCTTTTCAGAGTATTATAATTTTCAATGTAAAGACCCTTTAATTTCTTTGTTAGATTGATCCTTAAGTATTTCGTTTTTCTCAGTACTATTGTGAGAGGTGTTATTGCTCTAATTTCTCTCTCTCAAATGTTTTCTTATTTATGTACAGGAATGATACCAATGTTTGAGTATTGACTTTGTATCCAGCTATGCTATTAAATTTGGTTATTAAATCTAAAAGTCTTTTGATGGAATTTTTATGGTATTCTATGAAAACTATTGTGTCACCTGCAAATAATGATAATTTAACTGCTTCTTTTCCTATCTTCATTACTTTTATTTCTTTCTCTTATCCAGTGTCTTTGACTAATACACCCAGAAGTTTATTAGACAGGAATGGTGATAGTGGACCGTCTTGCCCTTTTCCTGATTTTAGAGTGAAAGCTTTGAGTTTTTGAACTCTTAGTATTATGTTGGTTGTTGGTTTGTCATAGATGTTTTTTATGACATTCAGATAAAGACCACCTATTTCCATTTTCCGTTGTTTTTTTCTTTATGAATATGTGTTGGATTGTGCCAAATGCTTTTTCTGCATCTATTGAAATGATCATGTGATTTTTGTCCTTGCCTCTATTAATACAGTATAGTACACATATTCATTGGTGTATGTTGAACTATCCTTGCATTACTGTATGAATCCTACTGGGTCAGGGCATATCATTTTTTTTTTTGAGACAGGTTCTTGCTTTGTAGTTCAGGCTGGCTCTGAGCTTGCTATGTAGTCCAGGCAAGCCTGAAACTCAGCAATCCTCCTGCGTCTGCCTCCCGAGTGCTGGGATTACAGGCGTGAACCACCACGCCTGGCACTGTGGTATGTGGTATTGATTGTTGGTGGGCATGACTCTCCATGCCCAGCATTGTATGTGGTTACCAGGGATCAAACTCAGGACCTTGTGCTTGCAAGGCAGGCACTGGAAACACTGAGCTAACCCTCCAGCCCAGGGCATATAATATTTTTGATTATTTGTTGTATTCTGTTTGCCAATACCTTACTGAGGATTTTTGCATCTATGTTCATTAGAGAGATAGACCTATAATTCTCTTTTTTGGTTGGGTCCTAGACTGGTTTCAGGATCATGGTGATACTTGCTTTCAGGAATATTTTAGGAAATATTGCTTCCTTTCATATTTAATCGAAGAGTTTGAAGAGTAGTGTCATAAAGTCTCATCTAAATTTGTTATGGAATTCAGCAGTGAAACCATCAGGTTCTGGGATTTTCTTCGTTGGTAGGTTTTTAATTACATTTTCAATTTCATTGACTGATATTGTGTTATTTAGAATTTTTATATCTTCTTGATTCAGCTTTGTTAATTCATATTTTTCTAGTAATACGTCCATTTCTTCTGTGTTTTCCAACTTAAATTGGAATACAGGTTCTTGGAGTAGTTATTGACAATTCTCTGCATTTCTATAGGATCCAATATAATTTCACCTGTTTTATTGGCAACTGCATGAATTTTAGCATTTTCTTTCCCTCTGTGGATAAGATTGACTAAAGATTTATCAATTTTATTTAAGCTTGCAAAGAACTAACTCTTTAATTCATTGGTGCTATGCATTTCTTTCGTAGTCTTGATTGAAATAATTTCTCTTAATCTTTATAATTTCCTCTTTACAAGCTTTGGGGTGGACATGATATTCTTTTTCCAGAGGTCTGAAGCTCAAAATTAGGTAGTTTATTTGAGTTTATTCTGCTTTACTGATGTGCGAATTCACTGGCATAAATTTTTCTCTGAAGACTGCATTCACTGTGTCCCATAAATTGCTGTATGTTTTATGGGCATTATTATTTATTTATAGATACTGTTTAATTTCCTCTTTATCTGTGGCCTTTTGGTTATTCAAGATGGTACTATTTAATTTTCATGTTTTTATATAGTTTGGTGGCTTCTTTTGTTGTTCATTTCCAATTCCATTTCATTATGGTCCAATAATATGCCTGAGATAATTTTAGTTCCTTTGCATTTACTGAAGCATGTCCTGTGCTCTAGTATGTGGTTTATTTATAGAACATCCCACATGCAGCTGAGAAGAATATGTATCCTAATGCTGTGGGGTAGAACATTTTGCAGACATCCACTAAGTCCATTTATTCATAGGTTTGGTTCAGCTCTGATATTCCTTTGATGATTTTTTTTGTCTACTTGACCTATTTTGTGATAATGGGGTATTGAGTTCTCCAATTACAATTGTGTTAATTCTCACAGGTTTTTCATGACCATCACTTATAGTTGTGTGCATTGGTATTTGGTGCATATGTATTTATGATTCTTCTCTTTTCTTGGAATCTTCCTTTATCATGTATGTATTAACCTTTTTTGTCTCTTTTGATTGGTCTTGGCTTGAAGTTTGCATTGTCTGCAAATACAAGAGCTTTTCCTCAGGTTCCTGTTGCATGTATTTTTTTTTTCTCTATCCTATGACTATCAGTCTGTGAACTGCTTTTTCTTTGGTTAGATGTGTTTCTTATATGCTGCATATTGTTGGATCTTGTTGCTTGATCCATTTTCCAGTCTGTTTCTTTTGATTGGTGAATTGAGGCCATTTACATTGATGGTTATAACAGGTATGTATTGGCTTATCCTTGTCATATTATTTTTCCTGCTCTTGTTTACCCATCTTTCTGTTTAATTACTTTCTCTGCCTTCTTACTTCTTTCTATTGGTATTCTTGGACTTGTGACCGTTGTTATTTCACTCTATAGTGTCCTTCTGAACACTTTGTAAAGCTTATTTATTGGTCATGAATTCCTTCAGTTGTCAGTATCTTATTTATCCATTGATTCTGAAAGAGTGTTGCAGTTCTAATCAGTTTATGTTGGATTTTTTTAAAAAAATACTTCACTCCAAGCTCTCCTTTGAGGGTTTGTGTTTAGAAGTTTGCTGTGATTCTGATGGGCTTTCCTTCATAGGTGAGTTCTTTTGTCTAAAAACTTGTGATATGCTGCTCTTGTGCTGAATTTTTGTGATCATTTTATATGCCTCGGGCTAGATCTATTTTGGTTATGGCTAGTTGAAGTTGTATATACCTCAGTAATTTGTATATTAAATTCTTTTTCCATGCTTGTGAAATTTTCCGCTATTACTCCTCTGAAAACGTTTTCATGACTCCAATCAAACTTGTTTTGTTCTTTGCATCATCTTGCAGCTGCTGGATTGATTTTTCATGTTCCTTTGCTGTTTTTAAAAAATCTTTCTTTTCCTTGTCACTAACTGCAGTCCTGTCTTATAAATCTGATATACTTCCAGTGAAATACTTCATCTCCTCAATATCTGTTTGAATCTTTCATATATTCTATTTCTTGCCTATGTTGGGCATTCATGATTTTCATTGTTTTCCTAAATTCTTCTACTGTTTTTAATCTGTGTCTAGATTCATTGAACACATCCATTATTTTTATTGTTGTTACATTTTTTTTTTACCTGAGAGATTATTTTCCCTAGTGTTATTCATCTATTTTTTTTTTAACTTCGGCTGCTATCATTTAAGAAAGTTCAGATGGGTGGCTTCTGATTTTTCTAGCTCATTGTCCTCTAGACTTGTCCTGAGCGATTTGAATGTGTTTGTAATTTTCTATTATTTTATTGTATTTTGTTTTCTTTTTTTGTCTTAAAGATTTCTTATGGTAGGTAGCTTTATCGCTAGTGTCAAGGCTTTCCTAGGAAATGCTTATTTCTCAGTGACGTCTTCTAGGTGTAGCTCCTTCTTGGTCTTTGTGTCTTTCCCTAGGTTCTACCTTTCCAGTTTACTATGGATGAGAATTTATTATCTATCTGGTTCAGCAACCAGTCCTTGGGTACTGGACTATGGTGATTCTTTTGACCCCAGACAATCACAGTGTTGTTATACAATGGAGAACAACTGATTATAACAGGTATGACATCCTGGCTAAAGTAGTACAATTAGCAATAATGATAGCACAGAGCACAGCCCAGCGACTGACAAAATGTGGTTAATTATTAATTTGGCACTTTTAACCATATGAGCATCCTCTACCTTTAAATAAGAAAGTCCAACATAAACCAGGAAATTTTATGCAATGTGTTTTTCTTTAGTAGAGTGTTTTTACTTTGTGGATCAGAAATGTAAGAGGGATAGGTGAACAAAGAGCAAAAATTGAAGAGAAATATAGTAGAAGCAAGGCTGGAGGGCAAAGGCTGAATGCCTTATCTTTGGGAAACTTCAGAAGAGGGCAGTAGAGAAAAAGTGAGGTAAAAAAGAAAACAATTTTGATGCACATGAGGAGGTACTGTATGCTTGCATGAAAATAACATACAATCAAGAGAGACAGTTAAGGAAAGAGAGAAACAAAATCAGTAAGACAGAACAATGATAAAGGTATAACACCTAAACACCCTCCTCCCCCCCCCAAAAACCAACTGGGTAGAAAAATGAAAACAAATCAAGCAAATGAAGAAAAAGAAAATTAATAAAATTCCTCTAGTGTCCACAGTTCTGTTTGAGACATCCTGAAAATGCACTGTGCAACCCTATCAAGTCTATAGTGAAATCAGTGCTGAGCACATCACAGTTTATGAACTCCGGAGGATTCAGAGCTGTTTCTCAGCAAGCAACCTTCCAGGTGTGCCTCAGGCTGCTTGTGCAGGTCTTCCCATCCTGACTGCCCCCACTATGTTCCCGCAGCTGTTGTGGCATCTTCAGCTGGAACCAGCCCAAGGCTGTACCCAGGTTGGTGTCCAGTTAGTTTCACTCTGACCTTCCAAATTCTCCTCTTCTCCACACCATTTCATATTCTCATGTGCTGACCGTAGGGGAGGGGAGGGTGGGAACGAGGACACCCTTGTCCCCCTGCTGGCTAAGATAGTTTGCCTACTACCCACACCTCTGATTGCAGAGCAGGGGGACTCCGCTGCTTTTTTGTAGCTAGAACTAAGAGTGGCCTCTGGCTGTCACTGGGATGTAGTCTAGGTGGTCCCAGTCCCTACTTCTCAACAGAATTCCCCCCAGTCAACTGTCTAAATACCAGAAATCTACTGTATCTGGACAGCCTTTCCCTCCTTCCTCTTTGGGGCATTGACGGTGAAGTAACCCTTGGGCTGTTCAATTGTCACAGTTCAAACCTGGAGACTCTCAAAACAAATGACAACCCTGTGTTCCAGCTGCTGATCCACAGAACTATGTCCCACTCCAGTTTATACACACTGTTGACCCCGCCAGGGCCACTAAAGGAAAACAGTGTCTCCTGTTCTTGCTGCTGCCTCTGATTGATAGGGCTCTCCTGAGCCAAGACAGGTTTCCATTTTGCAGAGAGCAGCAAAGTTGATTTTGCTACCTCCTTCCCAGTCAGGTACACAGCTGTTCCACTGCATGACTGTCTGCTGTGGTGAGCTATTTCTTTTTTTAAATTTTTATCTTTACTGGTACATTGTATATACACATCATATCATGATCACATTCGATGTTGGAAATTTGTACCAGTATATGACACAATTTAATTCTCATTTTTTCCCATACCCCTACCCACCCCACAACCTCCACTCCTAAATACATAAGTTTTGTTACTCTTTTTTTTTACCATCACGTTTTTAATTTACCCTTCATTTCTCACCCCTCCACATCTTTCTTTGAATATTTTCTTTTTTTTATTGAATTCTTTATTGGTACAATTTATATACATCTCACAATCACATATAACATTGGGAAATTTGTACCAGTATATGCCACAAGTTAATGGGAATGTGATGAGGGGAAGGAATAAATATGATACAGAAAGAAAATAAAAGAGCATGTATAAGGGGGGAGGAGGGGGGAGTGGGTAGGGATATGGGTAAAAATGAGAATTAACTTTGAATATTTTCTATTTCACAATAACCGTAATACATTCTAGAATCCATTAACATCTTCAGTTTCTCATACCAGAGAACAGATACGATATTTACACATCTGTGACCTTTTGTGGCAATGAGTGCTATTTTGTTCTTCTCCCCTGTCAGTACTCTTATGGTTCCCATGCTTTCTACCCACTTTGATTCCTCCCTGGGCTGTTAATTTCCAGACTCTGTACACATTGTCTTCGACAAGCTGTACCACTAGCACTCACTGCTCTGCCTTTTTTTTCTCCCACCATGAGTGAATTGTTTAAACTATTTCCCATCAGTGAAAGATGGTGGTACTATTTGTATCATAATTGTGAGAATTCAGTTGAAATTCAACATAAACGAGGTGTTTGTTACATAGTAAGTGAGCAATAAATTGTAGCTGATAGAGTAGTAATATGGTTTAGGTCTGAAATGTCCCCTAAAATCTTATCTTTTCTGAGGTGGGGTTTACTGGAAGGTGATTGGATCACAGAAGCATTATATCCATCATAGACTGATTCACTGATGAGATTACAGCTGATTGTGCTGTTAGGAGATTGAACCTGGCTGGAAGAGGTGTGTCGTGGGGGCATCTAGGGAGGGATGCCCTGTTCCTGTTTCCTGGTTCTCATGAGATGAGGAACTTTCCTCTCTAGAAACGTTCTCCATTGTTTTTCTGCCTTTAAGCCAACTGACCATAACTGAATCCTCTGAAAATTGTGAGCCAAATTAAACTTTTCCTTCTATAAGTTGTGAGTACTGGTCAATTTTTCCCAGTAACAGGAAAGCTAATACAAAGAGTAACTAAAACAGCAATAATAATGCTTTAGATCTACTCCAGTTTCTTCCAGTTTGCACCTGGGAGAAGGTAGTAGGATATGCCAGAAGACATTCTTCTCTCTTCAAATCATATTCTATTTGACAGTGATGAGAACAAAGACAGTGTTTTTAACTTAAGGGATTATGAGCCCCATTATTTACCTGGCTTTGCATCGTTCAATGTTTAAATTAATACAGATGTTTTTCAGGTGAAAGTTAATTTTCATATAACTCAACTTACAAAAAGAAAGAAGAAAAGATCATTGATAAAAAGATGAGAAGTAATAGCTGCTTGAACATCAAATACTTCATACAACACAAAATATTTATTAAGTGTAAAATGGATCAAATATATTGCATGGATTAATCTCTTTAATATATAGAAGTTAATAACTGAAGAACAAAGTCTTTCCAAAATTAGTTTGTTGTTTTGCCAGAACTTAAGCACTTGCAAAGTAGTATACAGTACCTGGACTTTTAAAAACACATTAATCCCAATATTAACCCTGCCCTTTAGAAAGAGTTGTATCTTCGTGTGTTCCTCCCAAAATGTGTAAAGAAAAAGTGATCAGTGGTGATTTCCCCCTTCTCATTTCTAATAACATGGATTTGAGCCTTTTCCTTCCTTTGTTTGACAAAGTTGCCTAAGGGTCTGTCAATTTTGTTTATCCTTTCAAAGAACCATCTCTTTGATTCGTTGATTGTTTTGTACACTTCTCTTAGTCTCCATTGCATTGATTTCTGCTCTGGTCCTTATAACCTCCTGCCTAACACAAGCTTTGGGTTTATCTTGCTTCTCTTTTTCTAGTAGCTTGAGGTTCAGCATTAGATTATTTATTTGAGCTTGCTGTTTTCCTGGTGTAGGCTTTCATTGCTATGAATTTTCCTCATAGAACTGCTTTCATTGTGTCCCATAATTTCCTGTATATTGTAGAAGGGTTATCATTTAACTGTAAAAACTGTTTAATTTCTTCTGTGACCCATTGGTTGTCCAGCAGAGTGTTGTTCAATATCCATATGTTTGTGAGGATCCTGGAATTTCTTTTGCTATTCAACTCTAATTTCAAGGCATTGTGGTCTGACAGTATATAAGGGATAACTTCAGTTCCTTTGGATTTACTTAAACATATTCTATGAATGAGCATGTGGTCTATCTTGGAGATGGAAGCTGAGAAGAATGTGTATTCAGACTTTCTGGGGTGATTGTGATGTGATTTAATCAGCACTTGGGAGGCAGAAGCAGGAGGATTTTTGTGAATTCCAGGCTTGCCTGGGCTACATAGTGAATTTAAGGCCAGCCTGAACTACAAAGCGAGACCCTGTCTCAAAAAAAAAAATCCAACAACAGGAAAATATGACAGGAATAATTCAGTACATGTCAATTATACCATTAATGCTAATGGCCTCAATATGCCAAATAAAGGAAACAAACTGGCAGAGTAGATTAAGAAGCAAGATCCAACAGTGCACTGCATACAAGAAACACATCTAATTCAGAAAGAAAGCCATAGACTGAAAGTAAAAGTATGGAAAACAAGAAACAGCAAAAAAGCAGGAGTGGCTATCTTATTTGCAGACAAAGTAGGCTTCAAAACAAAAGTAATTAAGAGGGCCAAAGAAAGACACTATATCCTAACACATGGAACAATCCAAGAGGAAGAGATGACATTCATAAATATTTATGCACCAAATTCTATTACACACAACTATATAAAACAAATATTAATGGACATGAAAAGTCAGATAACCACGAATACAATACTAGTAGGGCATGTCAATACACATTTGTCACAGATGGACAGCTCAACTGGACAAAAAAAATCAAGAATGAAATACTAGAAATGAACCAAACTTTTGAAAAAATAGACACCTACAGAGTATTCTGTGCCACAAAATCAGAATAATATTCACAGTTGCACATGGGTTATTCTCTAAAATAGACCACATGATGACAACATACAGAGGATATCAAGAAGATCATACACCCTGACCAAATTGGATTCATCTCAGGGATGCAAGTATGGCTCAACATGCATAAATTAATAAACATAATACACTACATTAACAGACTCAAAGACAAAAACCAAATGATCTCAATAGATGTAGAAAAAGCATTTGACAAAATCAAACACCCATTCAGGATTAGAACCCTACAGAAAATTGAATAGATGGTTTTTTTCTCAACCTGATAAAAGCTATTTATTAGAAAACAACAGCCAACATCATACTAAAGGGTCAAAAACTGAAACCTTTCACACTAAATTAGGAAGAAAACAAGGATGTCCACTGCTATCACTACTGCTGTTCAATATAGTTCTGGAAATATTAACTGCAGTGATTAAGAGAAAGATAAAAAGAATAAGGATAGGAAAAAATGTGTTGTTATTATTTGCTGACAAGATACTTTATATAGAGGGTCCCAAAAACTCAGCTAGAAGACTGCTAGACTTAATTACCAGATTCAGTAACATAACTGTATATAAGGTCAACACTCCGAAATCAATAGCTTTTGTATACACAAACAACAAACTCATTGAGAGAGGAAGTGGGGAATCAATTCCTTTCATAATAGCATCCAAAAAGTGAAATATCTAGGAACCAATATAACAAGGGAGGTGAAATACTTCTACTCTGAAAACTATAGCACTTTGAAAAGGAAAATCAAAGAGGATATCAGAAAATAAAAAGACATCCCTTGTTCCTTGGTAGGAAGAACTATATCATCAAAATCGCTATACTACCAAAACTACTATATAGATTCAGTGCAATTTCAATTGAAATCCCAGCAGAATATTTCACAGAACTAGATAAAATAATCCAAAATTTCATCAGACACCAGAAAAGACCTAGAATATCAAAAGCAACTCTAGGCAACAAGGACATGGTAGGGGGTATCACAAGCCCCTACTTGAAACTACACTACAAAGTCACTGTTATAAAAACAGCATGGCATTGGCAAAGAAACAGACCCAAGCATCAATGGAACAAACTAGATGATGCAAAAAGTACTCCAGACATAATTAGCCACTTCATCTTTGACAAAAGAGCCAAGTATTCTCATTGTAAGAAAGAGCCTCTTTAATAAGCAGTGTTGGAAAAACTGGGTTTCAAACTTCCAAAGGTCAGAACTAGATCTCTGTTTTTATTTTCACCATTCACTAAACTGAAATCAAAGTAGATTAAAGTTGTAAATATTAAAACAGAAACACTAAACATGCTGGCAGATAGGTTAGGTAGAACTCTTGAAGATATTGGCATACTGAAAGACTTTATGAACAGAATGTCAGCAACATGGGAACTAGTAGAAAGTATCAACAACTGGGATCATATCTTATTATAACACTTTTGCACAGCAAGAGAAAGTACCAACAGAGGGAACATACAACTTACAATTTGAGAAAAAATTTTACCAGCTGTTAAAGTTCTACTATCTACAATATATAAAAAACTTTAAAAATCAGCTCCCCCAACTTAAAGACCCAGTTCAAAAATAGGCATCTAGAGCTGGGGATTTAGCTCAAGTGGTACCGCATCTACCTTGGAAAAAC
Source organism: Thryonomys swinderianus (assembly GCA_004025085.1). Lineage (NCBI taxonomy): Eukaryota > Metazoa > Chordata > Mammalia > Rodentia > Thryonomyidae > Thryonomys > Thryonomys swinderianus. Next base: position 30,458 of record PVIC010013688.1, read on the forward strand.
AAGGACCAGAGTTCAATTCCTGGTACAGTCAAAAATAGGCATCTAAAATGAACAGATACTGTTCAGATGAAGTAAAGGCTGAAAATAAAATGAAAAAATGTTCAACATCATTGTTTATTCAAGAAATGCAGATGAAAACAGCACTGAGATTGCATCTTACTCCAGAAAGAATGGCTGCTATCACAAAATCAACCAACAACAAGTGCTGGTATGTTTATGGGGAGAAAGGAACACTTCTCCACTGTTGGTGGGAATGTAGACTGATGCAATTACTATGGAAATCAGTGTGGAAATTCCTCAAATAGCTAGGATTAGAGGTCCCATTTGATCCTACTATTTCTCTGATAGGTATACACCTGAAAGAATTAAAAGCATCATACCACAGCAATATATGAGCACCCATGTTTATAGCAGCACAGTTTGTAATAGCTAAGTTTTGGAAATAGCCAAAATATCCATTAACTGAAGACTGCATAAAGATGTGGGGCTTTAAAAAATGAAATGGTACACCCTTGTTCATAGCAGCTCAGTTCGTGATAGCTTAGTCTGGGAAACAACCCAAATGCCCATCAGCTGGAGAGTGGATAAAGAAGATGTGGTTTTTTTATAAAATGGAGTATTACTCTGCCATAAAGAATGACAAGATCGATCCATTTAGGTGCAAATGGAGACACCTGGAGGATATACTAATAAGTGAAATCAATAGATCACAGATAGGCAAATTCCAGATCATCTCTTTGACATGAACACCTGTAGATGCAAAGAAGCTCTAGAAAGTATGACAGCTTTTATAGAGTGGGAAATTTCCATACGAAATTTGGTGTGGGAATGTAATGAGGGGAAGGAATAAATATGATTCAAAAAGAAAATAAAAGAGCATGTATAAAGGGGGTGGGGAGGTGTGGGTGGGTAGGGATATGGGTAAAAATGAGAATTAACTTGTGTCATAAACTGGTACAAATTTCCCAATGTTATATGTGATTGTGAGATGTATATAAATTGTACCAATAAAGAATTCAATTTTTAAAAAATGAAATGGAGGATTTCTCTGTCATAAAGAATGATAAGTTAGAGACACATATTTAAATGGATGTACCTTGAACCCATACTCATAAGTGAAATAAATAGAACAGAGATTTGTAAATACCAGAGCACTTCTCCAGTATGTGAAACTGAAGGTGTAAAGGAGTTCCAGAAAGTATGATAAATATGATGAAACAGGAATAAAATTTTCAAAGAGAAAAGGAACAGGGGTGGTAGGGCAAAGTAAAAAATGGAAAGAAAAAAATTTGATGGTAAAAACGAAAAAATGCAAACAAATTTATGTACATAAGGGGTACTGGTTTTAGGGAGGACAGGGGAATGGATGCGAATCAATATACATCATGCACAGGTACAAATTTTCAATGTTGAATGTGATCATAATGTACACTTAAAATGTACTGATAAACTCAATGAAGAAAAAGAAAGAATTGGATAATTTGTTACTTAAAGAAATAGCAGTAGCTAGACTATCAACATTTCTGTTCTTTGCACCCCCACTTCTCACACGGTGCTGACGGTGATACCAGGCGATACTTGTGTACACAGTGGGTCTCATTACGGAGAAGAACTCTAAACTTAAGGAGCCTGAATCTTGTAAAATAGAAAGCAACACCCCTATCCTTTACTCAAAGAGGGAGATACTGTTTACTATATAAGTATCCCTTGAAAAATAGTACAAAGCAAGGACTGTCTTGTCTTTCTTAGAAGATGTACATAAAAATAGAGACCAACAGAAAATTTTCTCCCATTAAACAGTTGAAAATATTTAACATTTAAATGTGAATGATACAAGAAAAGGAGGCTCAACTGAGTCAGAATGATGGATTTTTTGTAAAAGTGCTGTAGTAAAAGGCACACAGCAAATTGAAAATGAAATCTGATCTGAATTACATTAACTAAAATAATACTTCAATTTCACAAAATCTATCATACATTCTAGAACTCATTTACATCTATAGGTTCTCATATCAGAGAAAAGATATGGTATTTACATATCTGTGACCTATTTATTTCACTTATTAGTGTGTCCTCAAGGTGTGTCCATTTGAGTATAAATGACTCAAACTTGTAGTTCTTTAAGGCAGAGTAATACTCCATTTTATATATTGAAAAAAAAAACCAATCTTCTTTATCCATTCTCCAGTTGATGGGCATTTGTGTTGTTTCCAAGATTTAGCTATCACAAGTCTCAGATAGGAAATATTCAAAGGGAAAGTGGTTGGGGAAAGTATTGAGGGGAAAGAATAAATATGATTTAAAAAGAAAAAGAAAACATGTATATGGAAGGTGGGGGTTGTAGGGTAGGTAGGGATCTGGGTAAAAATGAGAATTAACTTGTATTTAATTTTGTACTGGTAAAAATTTCCCAATGCTGAGTGTGAGTGTGAGCTGTATATAAAATGTACCAATAAAAGTACTTCAAAATGCTGGGCGTGGTGGCTCACGCTTGTAATCCCAGCACTCGGGAGGCAGAGACAGGCGGATTGCTGAGTTCGAGGCTTGCCTGGGCTCCATAGTGAGCTCAGAGCCAGCCTGAACTACAAAGCAAGACCCTGTCTCAAAAAAAAATACTTCAAAATATTAAATAATGCAGTTGTACTTCAATTATACAGTGCTTGCTTAGCATGCATATAGGCCCTGGGTTTGATCCCTAGCACTAAAAAAATTAATAGCTGATGAACTCAATTCAACCTGAATTGCTGCAAATTTTATACTGTAAATAGAAGTAATATTTGGTCAGTCAAGAACACAGCAATTTGAAACACTATATTGGCTACTGTCTTAGCCCATTTACTGATGTTATAACTGAATATCTGAGACTAGTTATTTACAAAGTAGAGGTTTATTTATCTCAAAATTCCAGAGGCTGGGATATCCAAGACCATGGATTCAGCATCTTCTCATCATCTGATGAGGCCTTCCTTGGTGTATCACAGTGTGGTACGGGACATTATGTAGTGAAACAAAGAAAGTATGCCAGAAAGAGCTTATTTTATACTAAGCCACTCACATTAATCCATTAATGTATGAATAGATCGATTCATTCAAAAGGACAGAGCCCTTATGATTCAATCATCTCATAAATGTCTGACTTTTCCACATTGCTGAATCAATAAACCAAATTTCCAACACGTAAACTTTGTTGGGGGTACATTCACACCATAGCAGCTTTTCTGTAAGTTGAATTGATTTTTGGAAGATATATCTTTGTTTCAGTTGGTCTGCTTTGAGGTCCCTATTATAAGTCACTCACAAGTAGCTATAAACTGGTGCTAGCTAAAAAGAACATGGTGTTTTAAAAGAAAGCTTATATATACAGGGGTGGGGGCTTGTAGGGAGGGTAGGGAAAAGGGGAAAAATGAGAAGTCGTGTCATATACTGGTACAAATTCTCAATGTTGAATGTGATCATGATGTGTATATATAATGTACCAAAAAGGATTCAAATTAAAAAAAAGAATATAATGTTTTATTTTCTCAGGAATGTCTATATTTTAAAAAGGAATGACAAATTGTCATAGTCTCCCCAAAGCATCTAGTTTGCATTATAATGTTTTTTAAAAATTTCTGATGGATGAATATTTGGGCATATACTAGTTTCTGTTGTTTTGCACAGTTAAAGTTTTTCATCATGTTTCCTTTAAATCCTTAAAGCACTTGGGAATCTCAAGTTGTAATCATGGAATTGTGAAGTTCAACAAGTATGTTAATCAAGGTCTGGCTGGTAAACTCTGTGCCTTGGATTTCACTGGCATTTGTTAAGAATGCAACTAGTTCAGTAAGCAGAATTCTAAGATCTAAATGGCATCTCTAATTTTTCAATTAGGAACATGGCAGCTCTCATGTTCATGCCTGATATCATCTCTTCTTGAATGCAGCAGAACTGTGGACTTGTTTATAAGCAACAGAATATGAAAAACAAAGTGGGGTATCCTTGTGCTGATTTGTGTAGAAATCTCTGAGGAGATTGCTTTTCACTTTCCTGCCAGACATATAGAATAAAGTCGCCATCAGTCCAAGCACAAGGAAATGAGTTTTTCCAACAGCCTTAGGTAACATGGAAGCAAATTCTCTCTTACTGGAGCCTCTGATGAGAACAGTCTGGGTGACATTTTGGATGCAGCCTTGTGATGCAAACTCCTTTGTTATTGACTTCTTGACTTATGGACATTGTATGATAATAAATGAATGTCATTTAAGATGCTAAATTCAGGGCAATTTGTTTATCAAAGATAGAAAACTAATATAAATTATTTTTAATTCCTGCCTTTTGCTTTCCCACCTCTCTCAATGTTTATTACAAGTTGTAAATCTCACTTGTTTATTTCAGAATAAGCCCTTAACATTTTTATGGGCAGGATATTGTAATACCTTTTCCTCAACTATCAATAAAAACTTGCAAAATATTCAGGCCTTTTATGATCATGAAATTCTGTGAGTAAAGTGTAGAGGCTTATTAATGAGAAAGTTGGTCTTACTTAAATTTCACATTGATATTCAGTTTGACTTCTATCTTCTAAATATTTCACTTGCATTCACTGACGAAAAACAAATAAAACCAAAAAGATCCCCCTCCCACCCACCTCCCAAAACCATCAACAGTAAAAAGCAGATTTTGGCTAATGGCTCATTGTAGTCCAAACCATCAAACATTTGGGTAGTACATTTTCACTGAACTGAAATTATAGTTCTTAAAGTAAAGAGGACAAATTAAGCACTTAAACTATTTAAAATAACTGTACTAGTAATTATTATGTAAGTAGTTGAGCTTGGTATTTTAATGATACAGAAAAGAAAATCAACTGAGAGAGAAATGTTTTTGTGGTTGCTTCGTGGTTTATACACATTGGAGGGGAAGGCAGTCTAAGTTATTTTATACACAAAACTTTTCCTACAATGACATTTTAATATATGAATTTTATCATTCTAGATGATGTAAAATAAACATTTTAATATTTGGTCACATAATTTAAAGCATTCTTTGTCTGTCACTTGAAATGGAATTTATAATCCAAATCTCATTTGGAGGAATGAATTTGATCTCAGCACATGGCAGAGAGAGACATGATGGGTAATGTAGGACAAAACTAAAGAAATTTGACATGAATTATAAATGCTATGTAATGTCTTTATAAGTCTATGAGAGTGAATGTCTTATTTCTTTAGTGTACCTTTTTTCTTTCTTTTGAAATAGAAAGTAAATGGCCTACTGTATTCATTTTATGAAAGCATTTCAACATGCCTTATAATTACGAAGTTCCTGGGAAGTGAGTTCATGTAAATCAGTTAGCAGCATAATTTTATAGCATTTGAGATGGATCCTTCCTTATCAAGAAAAGCACACATACTTTAGAAAACTTCTTTATAAATAAGAGAAAACTGTAGAGCAAATTGTTCATCAAAAAAATTACTAGACTTACCTCAATTCCAGTGATTCCTCTCACTGATGTATGGTGGCTGGAAGGAAGGCCAGGGTTAGAGAGAAGGACTGAGAGACAGGTGCTAGTGTCTAGCAGCAGGCTTACTTCTTTTTCCTCTATAGTCACGACTACCCGGGGCTCCTGTGTGAAGATGAGTCTGGCCAGAGGAAGAAGACAGAGTTCCCCGGCCCCTTCAGTCTTGTTGGACCAGCTGGTAGGATGGGTCTGAGTTATGGGGCCTTTGCCTCAGAGGGCAGTCCACTCTGCAGTGGCCACCTTTGCAAGTAGGGGATGGTCCAGGGGGCCTCTTGTTGCAGTTCTTTTTGAAGTGGCCTGGCTTTTGGCAATGGTAGCAGAAGAGCTGGGTCACTGAGCTCTTCTCAGAGCCTAAAGAATCAGATCTAGTCTATTTCTGTAAGAGCTTCTTCTAAGGATGTTGCTTTCTCTTGGCTCCTGTTTCCTGTCCCTGACTTTCTCCTGAGCTCTATTATAAAATACTGAGGATACCATTCACATTAAAGTCTCAAGTGAGCTCTCTGGACCAGGAGCCATCTTTTGTAATTTTTTCCTAATATCTGGGGCAGAATGAATAACAAACTTTTCCTTAATAACAATCTATCCTTCTACCAAGTCAGGAGCTAGGAACATATGTTTTACTAATGCCTTTTGTAAGCAATCTAAGAAGGCAGAGGGATGTTCTTTCTCCTCCTATTGGACAGCTGATAACTTAAGATAGGCTTATTTTCAATCTTTCTTAGGCCTTCAATATGTAGATGCCATCTATACCAGTCTCCTAAATGGTTAATAGTCAAGTGGGGTCCTGCATAAAGACAGATGCCCATATTTTAATCTGGGAATCTGATTCCCGGGTTGTTTTTCAGAAGCTCAAACCAGCGCTTCTCTAAGTGCCCCAGCACTGATCTATCAGATAGGATACATGTTTAGTTTGTATGTTGATGAAAGGTAGGGCATGGATCTGGGAGTGCTAGTGCAGTATTGAGGACCTGCTCAACAGCCTGTAGGGTACCTAAACCATGAATAAATTAGACTTCATAGCCAAGGAAGGGCCTGTGTGCCTCAGAGCAGTAGCTACACTAGCTCTCTTAGTGCCAGAGGCCCATGTATTAACTGTCTCTTTGGCTTTGTCTCCTCCAGACTCAAAACTATGCACCTAACCAAAATAAGGACTCCTGGAGCCCATCAAAGGCCTTTAGACAGAGCTTCTGTAGAGTAACTCTGACTGCCAATTATAACTATGACTCTCTTCAGCCAGAAGTAGCCAGAACGGTCTTTGCCCATTGCCCCCTCACAGCAGTTAGGTACTTCTTTAGAGAGAGAATGTTGTAGGTGGGTAAGCTAATTAGATATCTTGTAGGCAGTTAGATAGGGCTGGCCCTCAAAAAGCCCACATGGAGCACAGCCAAGGAGCCAATTTGAAAGACATCAAAGAGCCAACTTGGAAGGACACTTTTAGCAGTATATATGAGAGAAGCTACCACATCTGGTGTAGGATAAATAAGAGTGATTGATATTTTAAATAGGTATCAATCTTGGGCCGGAGGGTTAGCTCAGTGGTTCCGGCACCTGCCTCGCAAGTGCAAGGACCTGAGTTCGATCCCCGGTAACCACATATAATGCTGGGCGTGGAGACTCACCCCCACCAGCAATCATACCACATACCACAGTGCTGGGCATGGTGGCTCACGGCTATAATACCAGCACTCGGGAGGCAGAGACAGGAGGATTGCTGAGTTCGCGGGGGCTTGCCTGGGCA
>PVIC010013689.1:0-37690 GCA_004025085.1 Thryonomys swinderianus
TAAACCTACATTTTTTTCTAAAATTGATTTTGTTGATGCATTTTTCATATACCTTATAATCACAATTGACACTGAGAATTTGCACTAGTACATGATGAGTTAATTCTTATTTTTCCCATACCCCACCCCCTAAAACTCCTTGCCCCCTACATACATAAGCTTGGTTTCTTTTTTAACCATCAGACTTTTCTTTCCCTTCTTTACTTACACCAACCCCTTTTTCCTTTCAATATTTTCTATTTCACAATACCTATCACACATTTTAGAACTGACTTATACCTTTAGTTCCTCATACCAGAGAAAAGATGGTATTTGCACATCTGCATCCTATTTATATTTGAGTACACAGGACTCAAATTTATCATTCTTTATGCCAGAGTACCATATATATATACATCTTGCTCTATCCAGTCTCCTGTTGATGGGCATTTGGGTTGTTTCCAAGCTTTAGCTTTCACAAAGTGAGCTGCTATAAATTTTTTAAAACAGGTATTAGAGTTTTACATAATATGAAACTTTGGAATTTAAAAAGAGCAGTTGAAGTCAATGATGATTTCTGTTCAGTTGATAACTAGAAATTATAGTTGTGTCCTGTACTCCAAGTGGCCCCACTAGGACCTGTATTAAGTCACAAACAATAGCATGCAAAGGATGTTGAACTTGAATCTTTGTAGTGTTCAGGGGTCTAGGTATCCGTAGTTTATGAGATAGAGGGAGCATTTGGGTATTTTTCTTTGCTCTTTGCTTTGTTTTTTTAAGGAAATTGTGGGCATGAATTCTGAAATAATATAGTGGTGATGAATGTTTGTTAATGTTTCATAACATGTAAATCCCAAGTGATGCTCTATAAAAATTAAGTTGTGAGGTTAGGAAATGCTATGGTATTGTACTAAAGGATTTAAAGCAAGTATTACTATCATAAGTTCTTATTGAAGTCATTCTGAAACATTCTTGAAAGATATTACAAAATTTGATGGTGTAAGTACACAGAAAATGAAATACCTTGGTCAGTGTTGTCGTATTTACTAATCATTAGTATTTTAGTCTTTCTAAAGGAGATGTACCATCAAGAGCTTATGATTTATAATTATTCGGAATTAAATTGCTACCTTGAGGCTTTATCTTAAATGAAGCTTCACATGGTCAGTTACTCTTGACTTCTTGGAATTATACCAGGACAGCCTGGGGACGTCCCGTAGGCAGGGCAACTCACAGCAGCTTACAGACTTCCTATATAATAAAACAAAATATCCCGGGTACTATAAAAAGGAAAATGCTGTAAGTCTGTGAATGTCTTCCTATTTCTGGTTTATTTATACTGTTTATAAAAGTAAATTACTTGTTTGAAGTACTACTCTTGATGCTGGCTGGATCTCTATGGGGAAGTATTCCTGTGAATCCTTTTTTATCGGAAGTGGTTGATCTTTAGCTCCAGGGATGAAATCTGCAAGGTTGAAAAGCTTTGCTTTCTAAGAGAAGAGTCAATCTGATTTGAGAATAGAGAGAGACCTTCTACTAAGAACCAAACCTGTTGGAAATTATTTCTTTTAAACTGACTTCCTGGCTGTGGATAGCATACCCAGGGCGACTGCATTTCTGTCAATAGCTGAATAATGTTGTGCTTCATGTTTCAGCTCCGAAGAAGTATTCGAGAGGCAGCATCCAAAGGTGTTGGGATCGTTTTCTCATGAGAGCATAAATTTATTATTACTTTTCTTTCTTGTTTCCTTCATTTTCAGATTTGGTTTTGAAAACAATGTTTATTTGAGCAACTTTAACGCAATAAAATAATGCATTTTAAGATGATAAGTAATTTCTGACATCTGTTCATCTAATGGTTTGAAAATACACACCATACTTGCAAAACATTTGAATGGGTTATTAGCACCAGAAGGACGTGTTCCCTCCTTGATAGCATAAAGTAACCTGTCACTTTTAGCCTTGTTGGAAGATTCTTTTGTATATTAGGGGAAAGCTCTTCTCAAGAGAGGTAGGTCACCTAAAACTAGCCTCAGGTAGCAAGACTTCGGGTTAAGGAATGAGAGGAGAGATGAGAAAGAAAGTGACTGGAAACTTTATTCACATTATTTTACTTAGTCTCTTCTGTAGATATGAAACTGATTAATAGACAGATAGAAAGGTAGATGGATAGATTGGTAGATAATCAATACAGACATGCTATCACAATTTTTTTTTTACCATTTACAATACTGACTTAAATTATGCAACAAATAATTTCCCAAAACACTGCAGGGTTCTGGGTTTAAAATGACAGGATTCACCCTCCTAAGCCAATCATCCGTTTGAGTGAGTTTTTCTTTTTATTAGTAGCACATGTTTGCAGGGTGTGTATTGTACAGTCATATGTGGCACAGCCTGTATCATTCTGTCTCACACAGATTCAATAGAGAATTACCATATTGGTGTAAAACAAAACAGCAGTATAATCAAAGATTTCTGTAAAATGCATTGACTCTCAGACATGGGTCCTGAAAAGAAAAATGTCTACTCCTTAAATCTATGCTTGTCCCTGCTGTCTAAAAGGAAGGGAAATTTCTGGGTTGAAGGTCTACTCTTGAAGCTGTTTGGCACTTCAGCAGGGAGTGTTAACCTTTAGCCAGTGAGATGCCATTTAGAGGTCACACTGTGCTTTCTCATAGGGGAAAGACAAAGGGGTCGAGAGAGTAGTGGATTCTTCTCTGGCACATTTTGAGCATTCTATGCATCTCTGTCCAGCGCCATCTGTAAATACTGCGTGTCTGCAGGGTGTGGGGTGGTGACCGGATCCTGCTCTCACTTCGACTCTTTTTCTCTTAGCTACCTTCTCTTCTGCAAACTCCTAATTTCCTCCTATTCAGATTACAGTCTTACTGATCTCAAGATAATAAGAGCACTCTGTACAACTTTTCTTCACAGATCTCAACCCTCAGGCCATATTGATGAGGTTTTTCTGAGTATCTCTACTGCAATTTTTACATCACACTCTTTATATTGGAATATATATTAATATTTTAAACAACTGTCATATGTGTAACTTCCCTGTTCAGTGACACTATCATGTTTATTAGAGACTATGTTCAAAATTTATGTTTTAGAAATGACTCTGGTGAAGAAATTAAGAGCTTCCAATCCAATTCTGGCATGCAATGACCAAAAAATAAAAAAAAATCAAGTTTTGTATTCTAATATCTTTAGTAATGATCAAGATGGGGAAAATTAATGTAGAGATTTTTCTTTTAAAAAGTATGTTTTTACTCAATTTGTAAATTTAACACAAAAGTACATATATAGTAGTGTATTTTCTTGGTAAAACATCTTGGTAGGAATTTGAATTTATCTCTAGAGATATAACAATTTCTTTAGGGATTTTTTTCACTTCTCTGTCTCTCCAGCTTCTCTCTCTCTCTAGTTTAGTAAGTGGAGTTTGTTAGCACTTCAATTTTTCTAAACATAGCATAGTATATCATGGAATTTGCAAATATTCTACTTTTTGTATTTTATAAATATTTTTTGCTAGTAGAAATCTGTGAAGCATAATAAATATTCATTATGGGGAATTGGTTCATAAAAGCTTCACTGAAATATTGTTGAAAGTTATATCAAAATCTTAGATTTTTAAGCTGCATGTTCATCTGAGAAATGTTACATTGGAGTTTAGTGTATTATACAGCAAAATAATATAACTGCACAAAACTTCTCATTATTTAGGTCCACAAAAATCATCATGCTTTTGATTTAGGGAAAATCTAACATAGAATTAGGTGAAAAATAATAATAGTAGTGTAGTAAGTTACAGTTTTTTAGTTTATCTTTCCATTTTCTATTAAAATAAGTACTTTTATTTTTTTAAAAAACATCTTCTGTATCCAGTCTCCTGCTGATAGGCAAATAGAGTTCAATCATTTATACTCAGATGGATATATCTTGAAGACATAAGTAAAATAAATAAGACACAAATATGTAAATACTGTATCAATTATCTCTTATGAGAAACTAAAGGTGTAAATGAGGTCCAGAATGTATGATACATGTGAAATAGGAAGAAAACATTCAAAGGAAAAAGGAAAAGGGGAAAGAGAAAGAAAAAGGGAAAGAAAAAAATTAATAAAAATTAATTTAAAAATGGAAAGAAAAAAACAGTAAATAAAAAATGTAAACAAATCACATATACATACATAGAGAGTTGGGGGTGGTAGTGTGGGCAGGGGAAAGAAAAATGAGAATCAAGATATGTCATGTACAAGTTTTTAATGTTAAATGTGCTCATAATGTCTATGTAAAGGGAACCAATAAACTAAATTAAAAAATAAGAATAGATGTAATGAGATATGTTTCTAAATAATAATTCAGATAAGTGTTCTGTGATAAATAACATCTGTATTCTTGTTTATGACTAATTTAGAGAAAGTCTCATATTGTTTATAAATAAATTTCTCGTATATTTATAATATATATTAACTTGATCACACCTTTAAAACTAAACATTAACATTTTCTAAGAATAATTACAAATGTTTATTTTTCATTAGGTGAATAGAAGTGAAAGACATGTCATCTGTCCAGCTGTTGGAAACAATGTGTACTTACTAAGTAACTTCTCCCTAAGTTTACCATAGGGCAAGAAATATCTCCCTATAGTACACGACACAATGCCAAAGCCCTATTCAGTACCTCTCTGAAACCAGGTGACCATATGCACCCACCTCTTCCTGCTTTCTGTGGCCTCTCCACAGGAAATGGCTCTTATCCCCACTACCACTTCCTGTCACAAGGGCCTATCCATTCCCTAGACTCCATTCCCTAGCTTCTTCATCTGGTCTGCCTTCTCCTTTGTCTCTCACAGTCCAATCTTTATTCTGTAGTTAACTTCTAATGATAGATACACTTATGTCACTGATCTGAAAAAAATAAATAAATAGAACCCCTATTCTTTGTTCTTACTTATTAAGGTTATTCATGTATTATTCTTGCTTTCTTTTCCAATATTACTCTTGAAGCAGCAATATTTACACTCTCTGGGTTGTCTCTTTGTCAGCCTGGCTCGATCTCATTCTCAGAGCTTCTTTAAAAGTAATCTCATGTCATTATAAACTTTTATATGTACTGGATAAACTGGATCTTAGATGACATCTCAGACTCTGGCCCTACTGAGTCATCATGTCATTTTTTTCACTACTTGAGCATCTATCTTAGGATCTATTGAGTAAGTAGCTACCACTAACCCCAGATTCTCAGTCCTGAATCCCATTGGATGGACACTGGGACACTTCCTGTTCTTCACTTATTTTTTATACTGTTTATCTAATATTAACAATCTCAAGAGTCTTAATTTTAATAAAATTATATATTATTACTCATAGGTGGCATATTAGTTTTTTTTTTTTTTTTTGAGACAGAGTCTCGCTTTGTAGTTCAGGCTGGCTCTGAGCTCACTATGGAGTCCAGGCAAGCCTCGAACTCAGCAATCCTCCTTCCTCTGCCTCACAAGTTCTGGGATTACAGGCATGAGCCACCACGCCTGGCACTGTAGTATGTGGTATTGATGGCTGGTGGGCATGAGTCACCACACCCAGCATTGTATGTGGTTACCAGGATCGAACTCAGGGCCTTGCTCTTGTGAGGCAGGTGCTGGAACCACTGAGTTAAATCTCCAGCCCAAGTGGCATATTAGTTTTGACTTCAATTTACCTCTCCAGTTCTATTACATAAGCAATCTAAGATTTTTAAAAATCTCTCATCAGTTTTTTTTCTTAATATAGCTCAGTTATCTATAAAAATCTTAGTTTGGAATTTACTAGAAATTATCATCTTTAATAGTTTATCACAATAATGAATGTGTCATTAGATTGTCAATATATTTTTCCTTGTTTTTTTTTTCTTTTAGATTCTTACAAAGAATTCTCTTTGTAGGAAATTCTCAAATTTTAAATCCTTAAATTTAATTGAAAATATTTCTCCCATGAGACTACCTTTATTTAACGGGCTGAAATAATTCAATATGTAAAACATTGAATTCAATAGGGATTACATTGTAACTATTATATGATTTAACAACACATTTTTGAGTATATTATACATTATAACAAGTTAAACTATAAGTTTACATAGCTTGACAATTGCAGTGGAATAATACTAATCATGAGAAGTCATTGATTAACTCATATTCTCGCCATTCTTAAGTAGTATCATCTATTTGGGTTTAATAGCAGGTAAGTCAGAAAATATGCAAATTGCCTCTTGTCAGGATAACCTTGTATTTCAAGAAAAAAATAAAAGGATAAAGTATTAGCTCTGAGCTCTTAATGTCTAAATATTTCAGAGCATATCATCATATGTTGACTTACAAGTTATTAACTGATATTTAGCTCTTAAAGATATAGACGGTGTTCATAACAAGAAGAGAATAACACAGTAAACTGTGTTTTTCAAGTTATTTTTTAATTTATTTTGTTTTGGTTTTTGTTTTTCAGGCAGGGTTTTGGATTGTATTTCAGGCTAGCCCTCAGCTCACTATGTAGCCCAGGAAAGCCTGGAACTCAGCAATCCTCCTGCCTCTGCCTCCCAAGTGCTGGTATTACAGGCATAAACCACTACATCAGGCATTGTGGTGTGTAGTACTGATTGCTGGTGGGACTGAATCACCATGCCTGGTATTGTATGTGTTTACCAGAGATTGGACTCAGGACCTTGTACTTGCTAGGCAGGCACCAGAACCACTGAGCTAAATCTCTGGCTGCAAAGTTTTTATTTTTTCTAACTAAGAGCTAAACATACTAAGAAAATTGAAAAGACTTTTGGAATCTGGAGCTATGACTTTTCGAGCTGCTCATCATGCCTCTGTGAACAAATATTACACCTCTTGAAGGCTCAGTTTTCTTATCTAGAAAATGTGTGTAATAATGCTCACTCTTTTGAACTCTGATTAACTAGACATTATACACCCAAAATGACTGAGGAAGTCCTCAGTAGAATTTAGTTAATATAATCCTTTACTTATAAGAGATTATTAGAATAGGTGCTTGTTAATGAACTTACTTTTTAGAAAAACGTAAAAGTATCAAAAATGATGAAAATTCCAGGATCATTATTTCTATGTACCTAGATATACACATGTGAAACAAAACATAGTTAAAATAATATTTTTGCCTTGTGGTAGATCCCAGGAAAAACTGCAATTTTACTGCAAAATTTATTTTGGAAAAAAATTTTCTTAAAGCAAGGTGACTTTATATTACCTTATAAGTAAAAATAAATCATATTTACTTAAAATGAAATCAGTTTTTAATGGGAAGATAGCATTTCATAAAAGGAATTCACAATGCTTGTAGTATTCTTACAGAATGCAGTAAAACACAAATAGAGTCTTTGTTGCTCTTTTGTGGGAATATATATTATTTTATTGAGGAAAACAGTGAAGTATCTAATATAATCATAAACTCACTTTAACAATACATTTTGTCAAATGCCTGAGGAGCTCTTTTGAGTCTCATTTCCTGCCACCGCCTTCAGGGTAGTACTGTAAGAAATACAAGAATTGAAAAGTTCTAGTCATGAATGAAATCTAAGAGCGTATCTAATGCGCACCTGCTGTATGTTCCATGTTGCATTCGGGTCAGGCAGACACAAATTAACACAGAGAACTTGCAAGATCCGACAAAGGAATTGCAGATGAGGAGTTCCAGTGAGGCTGAGTGCTAAAGAGAAGTGCGAGTGCGTTCACACTTGCTATGTGCTATGCTATGTGCGAGTGCAAATAGCATATTAAGAACCCTTGAAATTATACATGCATTAAAAAAGCATCTTTCACACTTACTGGTCATATTACGTTGTTGCCCTGGAGAGGGGTCACCAGCGGGGTTTAAAAAGGATGAGGAGAAAATATGTGAGGCTTGGAAAATTGCTCACGATGATGAGGGGTGAGTAATTAAGGAGGTGTTGTTGACTTCAAAGGGAAATAATCTTGAAAACAAATATATTATGAAGAATTCAAAGTGGGGAAAGGGAACTGTAAAATGCTGTAGATGGAATGATTGCTAACATAAAAATATTGAAGACAGAATCACCTGTCTAATAATCTATTAATCAAGATTTTAAAGGAAGATTTGTATACTAATAACCATATTAAAGATAACAGTGCTATTTCTTTCAATAAATAAAAATATGCATCATATATATTAGGCATAATTTGATTATTGGTATGAGAGTATAAATAATCATACAGGTGGTAAGTAACTAATTCAAGAGGGAAAAAAACCTGGTGTTTTTCTATATTAATATAATGCTTACAAGTTAATTTTGCCTTTTGAATGACTCAATAAATTTTGTCTTTGGATGAAGCTGTAAGAAAGAAATAGTATGGATCCAAAAAAAAGGGAAATGGACATTGTACATATTCAATTAAGTCTGAGTGAAATTTGGAATGTTAGTTTATTACAGAAAATTAACCAAGAGTTAATGTATCTAATATATTAATTCAAGTACTTCTGAAAAAAATCTTTTCCTTTATCTATGTATTATATAAAGATCATAGACTTTTGTATGGTTTATTGGACAATTATGAACTGCCTTAGATGAAGAATAATGAAACCCTTATTCAGCTTAGTAACTTCTTAAAAGCATTTCTTATGTTAACTTATAATATGATAGATATAAAACATACAGTTGAAAAATCTGATATAGAAAATATATGAGAAATGTGGGAATTTGCACTCTAATTTATCTGTACGATTTTGCTTTTAGATTTAGATATGAAAATTCTGTGAGTAATTGGGGTAGACATTCCAACAATATCGTGACCTTTTGTATTATTGCGTCAGTATATTTGTGGAGATATGCCACTGTTGAGCTAATCTCTAACTGGAATTTCTGAATGGTGGGTTTTACTTTTAAAGAAACGAAGCTTATGTTTTGAACCATGTGGTATGAAAGTTTTCTGCTAGAGGAGACTTGTACCCTTTTATTTCTTTTCTACAGAGAGGAGATTGTGGTGACATTAGCAAAAAAGATTAACTTTTTTAAAATTTTGGATTGATTCTTACACATACTGTTGCTATTTAGAATAGTTTTATGTTTGTAAAGATATTATCTTATGGAAGTCTATGATATAATAGTATGTTGTCTGAGATAGCGTGCGACCTATCATATGAAATGGATGAAGCTGGAAGCTAAGAAAACAAAGAAAAGGCAAAGAACCAAATCGGATAAAAAAAATCAATGAAATTGTACAAAACAAGTGAGAGTACAAACTCATATTTAGAACTATTAATATGAACTACAGAATAGAGATCTATTGAAGAATTCTTCTTGTCCCCGATTCCCTGACTGTATTACTTGACATGAGTACATGTGAATCAGAGTAAGTTTTGCTTTAAGATAACTCTTACGTGCGTTCAGATCCTTCCCAGGAATATCATAAAGGATGTGACCAGAAGGCGGATGTAAATTAGACTTTCTGCTACTATTTTGTTAGACAAGAGGCATCAAAATCCAGTTGCATGTGAGTGTATATGGATCATTAGAACAATGTCATTTTCTATAAAGTAAGTAAATTAAGCAGTATGTATGTTTTTAGAAGGTGACATATGTGAACCAAGCACTAGTTTTCTATGCAGTTATTCATGACTTACACCAATGAATAATCTTCAATTTCTATTTCTCTAAGATTTCCCTAGAATTTATTTTAGTCCCTGAGAAGGGTAAACAAGGGTGAAGGTTGATAAAGGGGGAGTTTAGGTTCTATAACAGTGAGCAAAGTTTTACTCCTGTTCCATTGACTATAATGTTCCAAAGAAGTGGACTCCATGTCTTACAATAGAGGAAAACAGTCATGATCCCTATTATATGACAATAAGGTTTATATTTATTACTGGATAACAAATTGACCATATTTTTATCACTAACTATTAATACTGAAAAAGAGTAATCAGTGATTAATATTTCTGTTTAGGCCTATTAGGAAGGATTCTTACTATTAGAAGATCAACAACAGACCTAACTTACTAGAAGTATGTCATGTGAGGCTTATTAATGTAAATTAAAAAAAAATTCAAAACTGACTCTACACTTCAAAGCAAAACAAATTAAGATGAAGCCAATTCTAAAAATATTATGTCATGTGTTACTTACTCAAAGGAAAATAATTTTAAATATTAAGTATTAACAATTAAATTTTAATTGTTATTGCAAAGTAAGTGACAACACAGGATGATATTGGTCTGGGTAATAGATGTTTACCAGATTAAAGCAGAGGGGGCTCCATTTCCTTGACATTAAAAACGCGCAGCATCCTCTCTGTAAGAAAGTGGAATGTAGATAGTCTTTGACCTTTGCTTATTGTCATTTTATGATACATATCATTCTGCTTATTTCCAATGTTTTCCAAAGATTTTTCAATTCAATATGCAGCAATATAACTGTTACTTTGGCTCTCTATCAATAGCAGGCAAGTAGTGGGTGCTTCTGATTCATTAATAATAAAAATTTATTGCCATCTGAAATGAAGTTGAAGAAAAAGTAATTTGAATACATTCATGAAGAGTCTACATTCAAATCATGTGCATAATAATTTCTTTTCTTATGAGAGCTTTGAGTGTACAGATTGGTTATGAAAAACACAACCATACTTATTTGATAAATTAGGTAAATATATTATTTTGCTTTCATTAAATTTCATTAAATGTATTGTTTTCATTCTTCTTCTTGCCTTTTCTACACCTTCTTGGATCTGCCAGCATCATCTGTAGGTCGCCTTCAGCTAACTCACTTTACAACTTTCTTATATCTGAACACATTCATTTTGACTGCTGACATGTTTCACATGCCTGATTCAATCATAAACACCTTTGGGAAAGATAACACTTTACATATTAGTGGATCATCCAACTATTTAGTAAATGTTATGAATTTTCAGTGCTTCCAATTCTTTTCTGACTTATTTTTGATATTTTCTCCAATCATTTCATTATCAAATTTGTATGCAATATCTCTAAAACTGCTTCATGTCTTACTTGAGGAAAGGAAAAATATCAAGGCCTTGGCATCATGGTATTGTATTTAGACTTATCCTTAATAAGAAAAAGTTGGTAAAAGGGAGAAACAAAACATTATAACCATTGCCAATAAAATTAACTTGTTGGCCGGAGATTTATCTCAGTGGCTCCAGCGCTTGCCTCACAAGCGCAAGGCCCTGAGTTCGATCCCGGTGACCACATAGAATGCTGGGCGTGGTGACTCACGCCCACCAGCAAACAATACCATATAACACAGTGCCAGGCGTGGTGGCTCACGCCTGTAATCCCAGCACTCAGGAGGCAGAGTCAGGAGTTTGAGGTCTTCTTGGGCTACATAGTGAGCTGAGGGCCAGCCTGAACTACAAAGTGAGACCCTGTCTCAAAAAACAAAACAAAAAACAAACAAAAATAAAATTAAATTAAATTAACTTGTCGCTAAAAGACAACCAACAACATAGAAAAAATCTTTACTAGCTGTTTCTCTGACAAAGACATATGTGCACCCATGTTCATAGCAGCTTAGTTCGTGATAGACCAATCTTGGAAACAACCCAGATGTCTGTCAACTGGAGACTGGATAAAGAAGATTTTTTTAAAAAAATATATAAAATGGAGTATTACTTTTCCATAAAGAATGATGAGTTTCATTCGTTTAAGTGCAAATGCACATACCTTGAGGACACACTAATACATGAAATAAATAGGTCACACATATGTAAATACTGTATCTTTTCTTTAGTATGAGAACTTGTAGATGTAAATTTGTTGTAGAATGTATAATAGATTTTGTGAAATAGGAAATACTCAAAGGGAATATGGTAGGGGAAAGTGATGAGGGGAAAGGATAAATATGATTTGAAAAGAAAAAGATAATGTATATAGGGCTTGGGTGTTTGTGGGGTGGGTAAGGATATGGGTAAAAATAAGAATTAGCTCACGTCATATACTGGTACAAATTCCCCATTGTTGAGTGTGAATGTGAGCTGTTTATAAAATGTACCAATTCAATAAAAAATAACTTTGTCCTTGATACTTCCATGGGATGGATATTTATATTGTCATATGAAATGCCACTACCATATTATCCTCTCAGAAGGTTTTACAATGTTTTGATGTGTAGTTTTGACTTAATTTATTTCATGATGTAAACAGTACAGAGCACAGTCACTTCTGTAGAAAATAACTCAGAATTTTTGAAAATCACAAACAAAGCAACACCGAAAGAATGATAGGGAAAAATAATCATTGTAATATTTATAACCATGGCCATTCTGCAAAATATTTGTGACTTCTGTAAACTCTCATATTTTTTCAGAGAATGCGGAAACATTACCACTCATAATACACGTGTTGTGACAATTCCATGACATTTAATAAATGTAAGTTGCTATCTGTAGCTTACACATTGTTAGTTTTGATCATCAAATGTTAAGAATTAAATATTACTGCAATAATTCTTATTTACTGCAAGATTCTAAGTTATTAATTCATCTCATAAAAATGCTTCTGGAGGGCCGGAGATTTAGCTCAGTGGTTCCAGCACCTGCTTTGCAAGCGCATCCTGAGTTCAATCCCGGTAACCACATACAATGCTGGGCGTGGCGACTCATGCCCACCAGCAGTCAATACCACACACTGCAGTGCCAGGCGTGGTGGCTCACGCCTGTCCTCCCAGCACTTGGGAGGCAGAGACAGGAGGATTGCTGAGTTCGAGGCTTGCCTGGACTACATAGTGAGCTCAGAGCCAGCCTGAACTACAAAGTGAGACCCTGTCTCAAAAAAAAAAAAAAATGCTTCTGGGTTATTTTAACTGTTTCAATCAGTCCACTTTTGTTTCTGTAAAGACTCATTCAAGAGAGGAAATCTATGTTAGTAATTTAAGCACATGGAATTTATTGTAGAGAAACCTTAAAGTCAAGAGACTATTAACTGTCAAAAGAAGATGTGTAGGGGCCAGAGATTTAGCTTAGTGGTTCCGGCACCTGCCTCACAAGCACAAAGTCCTGAGTTCGATCCCCAGTAACCAATACAGTGCTGGGAATGGTGATCATGCCCACCAGCAATCAATACCACACACCACAGTGCCGGGTGTGGTGGCTCAGGCTTGTCATCCCAGCACTCGGGAGGCAGAGACAGGAGGATTGCTGAGTTCGAAGCTTGCCTGGGCTCCATAGTGAGCTCAGGGACAGCCTGAACTACAAAGCGAGACCCTGTCTCAAAAAAAAAAAAAAAAAAAAAAAAAAAAAAAGATGTGTAAGGAAAATAGAAAAAATGGGTGGTCTGAAGGACTGATACTAAGTGTATATGAAAGGAACCAAGATCTGGAAAGATGTGAGACCTTCACATCAGATGCCAGAGCTTTCTTTCAAACAGAGAGGATCAGCTTAGTGGTTGTGGATGGATGAGAAGTTCTAAGTAAATGGCTTTACTATTGCACAGGAGCATATTGGAGATAGTTTTCAGAGCATAGACTATTCATTATGTCACCAGAGCATTAAGCACCACAGGGCCTTTTATGCATCTGCCTGTGGATAACTACACTAAAAAACTAGGCACAGGGCCACTGTTTTACTCTGGCCTTTTAGTGTCCCTCTACCACCCTCTATCGACAAAGGTGATACTGCTGAGGACGGCAGAAGTATGTGTGCGCAGGGTGGAAAGACATGGCGCACTGCCACGGAACACTTTATGTTGGCTGCTAGGCTACTGCACACATATTTCTGTGTGCATTTACATTTCTCTCAGCAAGATTTCTCTATCCTGATAGGAATAAAGAATTCCTCATGCTTTTTAAAACTGGGCAGACACACAGCGCCCTAGTCAGTCTATCTCAGACTGTACGACTGACTCATTTTCATTCAGCTCCACAACATACTTTAAAGTTAACCATCAACAATGTATTTTTGAAAAGAGCATAAAAAAGACAAGACACTAATAATTATTCCACTTATAAATATGGATTCATAGTGCAAGGACAGACAGTGGACACATTATCCCTTATTTCTGATGTTTTCTATGAATGTTTCTGTTGTACTTCCCTTGCAGTGATCACAAGAGCTTAGAGACTGTATTTTCTAAAGGTGCCCTTGGCTTGTGAGCCCTGTCCAGTGAGTAAATAAAAGCATAATATTGCCTTCCATTCTGCTTCATTCTGTTACTCATCCATCACTGCTTTAAAACTTTGGGTCAATTACCGCTCAAAACTGCATGGAGGGAGGTTCATTAGGGGAAGTGGGTTCAGCTCAACCTGTTTTTCCCCGTTCTCTTCAAGGTTACAAACACCCAGATAAAAATAATTACATTTCAGCCGGGCGTGGTGGCTCATGCCTGTCATCCCAACACTCAGGAGGCAGAGACAGGAGGATTGCTGAGTTCCAGGCTTGCCTGGGCTACATAGTGAGCTCAGAGCCAGCCCGAACTACAAAGCGAGACCCTGTCTCAAAAAAAAAAAAAAAAAAAAAAAACCTACATTTCCAGGGTTAGAAGGTCATCGTGCCCAGATTGTCAACTGGCAGCTTGTACAGTGTCATATTCCAGACTCCCAGAGTGAAGCTCAGGAATCTCCAGTCACTGCTTGTCAGCAAAGCACCCCGAGAAGCGTCTGTCCCCTCCGAGTTAGGGCAATTACCCCACTTAGAATTCGATTGTCCTCTTAAGGGGTAACAACTTCTCTGAAGCCACATCACAAAACCAGACCTGAGATGATGGTCAACCAGATGACACTTGGACTAAGACTTCGTAATTCATTTCCTCTATTTAAAATAAGCTTCAGGTCAGTATTTCCAGTATAAGGTCGAGGACACTGATTCCCTTGTCTTCCCCATAGTTGTTCTGATGAGATTTCTTTCCTGCTCTTTATCATTTCTGCAAGACACTCCACTGTTACTCTCTCCTAGTTACCTGTTCACGGATCTCTCAGATCCAGTCATTTTCCACCATTGTGAAAAATTGAAGAATCACTGTGTTCAGATTTAATTGAAATAAAATATTTTGATATCAGGCTCAACACCCTCACTAGACTATAAACAATTCATGATGAAGGAATGTTTTTATAAAGGTGATGTCATTGAACCATATATCAAATGGATAAACAAAAATTCAATACTATAAAGGACACATTGCTGTTTGCTTCCCTCAGAATACTCCCCTGCTTTGAAAGGCTTGTTCCGGCCTTGACACTTCTTCACCCTTTCTGAAGTAGTTCGAGCAGCTCCAACTCTTGTGTCTTTCCTTGCGCTCTTACGCCTGCCTCGGTTTCTGCATTGGTGTCTGACAATTAGGTTTCAAGTTCATTTTGACTTTGGCCAAGAGCCAGAAGTCACATGACCGTGGTCCTGTGATAAGGTGGAGAAGGATACACCTGTCTTTCTGAGGCAAGTTTTCTATGGGATGGCACTTGAGAGCAACATTCATTGGATTCTTTATCAGACCACTTAAAGACACTCAAGAAACAGGACTGAAACTGCCTCAAAGTGGCAAGAAAGAGGAGATAAGTGTGTTGCAAGAGAGGGAGTATCTGAGTGGGACTAATGGTGCAATTTACATATTCATCCTGTGCTGTATTTGGATCATACCTTATGGTCTGAAACTTCACTTTACCTCACAGTTGCTAGCTCTTTTGCATTTAACAATTAATAGTAAGAAATATATTGCATTCACATGTTCTGGAAAAACTAATATGAAAATCTAGTTATTCTTGGTAAAGATAAACCATAGAACATATTTTTAAAGAATGCCTAAATTGGTAAAAATATTGTGGGAACGTTTGTCAGAATTTACTTTCATATAATCAGATGAACATACTCTGAGTGTCATCGTCTTAGCTAGTGGTGAATTTGCTGGAATTATGAGGCAGACAGTGCACTGTATACAATGTTTGTCCTTCCTCCCAACCTTCCTTCTTCCTTTCCTACCGTCATTCAACTTGTACTTCACCAAATAATAACCCTCGTCAAAAGCATAGCTTTCTCGTGGTCTCGTGTCATCTGCCACTCCCTGTTACATTTTGCGAGCCATACTCCATGCCTCATTAATTTGTCATTCCTGAGGAATTTAAGGACTCACAACTACATCATTTGTAGGAGTCAGACTTACTTTTCTTCTTATTCAGACTGACCCCTAAGCATTGTGCACATTTGTGTCTGGTTCTGAGCTCCCTTCTGAACCATATTTTAAATATTCTTTGAAAACATGTTTCAGAACTCTGAACATTTGACAATGCTCAGATCTTGCGCTTGGCAGGAGTTCTCAATGTAGCCAACCCTTCAAACACTAGGACTCACTTTCGCCTACAGGAAGGATTCCCCAGCTGGTGGTCCCTTGACAAACCTTGAACTGCTACATCCTTTCAGCTGGTCCTGCTTGACTGGTTTATCTGTTTGTAACTTTAAGTAATAATACAAACCTCCTTTTAGTTCTGAATCCTATAAATGACTATATACTATTATATATACTCTAAAGGGTTATGAGTTTTAAAAAGAATCAATTTGTATAAGATTGTCTGGTAGATTTATTATCATAAGTAATTACCGTAACAATTTCATGATAGAAATAGAAGGGAAACAAATATAAAAGTCTGTGTAGGTTGCAAAATAAAACAATAAAATCTCACTAGAGACTGACATTCAGCAAACAGGTTCTTCCAAGTCTGTAAATAACCCTGTATTCAGCTTGCTGATTTAGAAAGAGTAAAATTGTATTCAGTCACTCTGTCCCCTAACAAAATTACTGTTGCACAAGCCACCCAAAAGAGCCCAGGGAACAACGAGGTTATTCTTATAACAAGGTTAACAAACCTGAAAGTGCAGTTGAAGTTATCTGAGTCAGTACTGGAAATAATATTTCTAAAGTACTTACACACTCTTGTGTGACCTATATCAGTCTGCACCACTCAATTTTTTTAAACATCAAAATTTTTCCCATTATACCGTCAGCCTCACAAGACTTCAATTTTGTTGTTGTTGTTGTTGTTGTTGTTGCTTGTTTACTTCTCGGAGCTTCTGTCCGGACAAATTACAGCAACATAAAACCAACGTGTGCACTTGAATATAACCAGTTCTATTTGCAAGTGTCAAGCGTCATGTCAGTGAATGCCATCTTTTTGTGTCGGTCTAAATCTGCTCTGGAGACTTAGATTGCTCGGGGCCTCTCTCGCACGGCCCTCTCCTTCTGCATCACTCAACTTTCTTGTTCCTGAGACATAATATGCAGCACTCGCCATATACACAAGGACAGGTGGAATTTGTCTCACTTTCAAGAGAGTTGGCCCAGTTGAAGACTGAGACCTGAGGCGTAAACACGATGGCAGAAGGGCAGGAAGGATGCTTAGGCCATAGATCCCAGGAGCAGAGAGGGGGAACTGACTGAGAGGAAGGGACTGAAACACTCGCAGTCCTCAAGGTCACGCCTCCACCCCCAGGGCGACCCGGGAGGGCGACTCCTCCTCACCAGGCTGCTACTGAGTCAGTAGCATCAGTAGCGTCAGTGCAGCTCAGCTGAGCGCGGTGACAGTAACGTCAGTGCAGCCACACGTGCCTGTCATTTTCTCCCCTCTCTTCGATGCTATGGAGAGACATAAACCCACACTACACACACAGACAGATATACACACACTCGCACGTACTTTGTGAAATTCAAATGCACTGAAAATAATGACTCTTGGGGACCTTGATTATGTAGGGGCAAACTCCTCACCTTACTTGACAAGGTGACCTGTCTAAAGGAGCCAAACGCCACCCTGCTAATAGACCCCACACTGTACTAGAAAGAATGGCACTGTCTTATGTTGGCCATGTTGTCTTTGCTACACATAAGTCAGTCATGAGAAGGGATTAAAAAAGATGCGGATATTAGGAAGCAGGATATTATTGGAGCTTAACCCGTGATCCTGTTTGTCATTCAGACTAATTGGATGAGTGTATAAATAATCACTTTTCCAGCTTCATTTCTTGAAAAATTGCTACTTTGCTACTCATGTGCAAGAATGTCTATGTCATACATCAAAGTTTCATATATTTGTGGGACCTTTTCTGGGCTCTGCTTATTCTATTCTTCCACACCTTCACTACCCAGAGACATGCTATCTTTTTTACTATACTATTAACACAATTTTATGGATGTTAGGACTGTTTTATTTTTCTTATTTTGGATATCTCAGCTACAAGCAACAGTTCAAATTTTTTATATGTGTATTTCACACTTTTCCAAAATAATAGCAAAAATAATGGCAAATATTATTTTGACTAGAAATGCATTTTCTCCTTTTTTAATTAATTAATTAATTAATTTATTTATTTATTTATTTTTGAGACAGGTCTTACTTTGTAGTTCAGACTGGCCCTGAACTCACTATGTAACCCAAGCAAGCCTCGAACTCACAGCAGTCCTCCAGCCTCTGCCTCCCGAGTGCTGGGATAACAGGCATGAGCCACCATGCCCAGCATTGTGGTATGTGGTAGCAAGGATCGAACTCAGGACCTTGAATGGACAGGCAGATGCCACAACCACTGAGCTAAATCCTTGGCCCCCATGTTTCTAATATTAACAGTGAATATTAGATATATGTACATTTATTTACATTTTGTTCACTTTCTTTTAGTAATGATTAAGAATATGTTATTATTTGGTATTTCTGCTAGATATATTATTTGGTACTTTATATATTTTGTTCCTTTTTAAATATTATATTTTTAATTCTGTTTTGAGCTAATTACTCCTAAGATAAATTAAATTAATTTATATGCTTGCACTTACTTTCCAACCTCATGATAAACTTTCTTATGTTTATTGAAATTTATATTCTACAAAAAGTAAACTTTGTAATATCAATTAATTGATTTCAAATTGTTAGTCATTTAATTTTATTTAAACTAAGACTTGAAAGAATTGAAATTATTTAAATTATACCTAGTATTACATTAATAAGATAATGTAAAAACTACTAATATGACACTTAAATTTTCTTAGGTAATATAATTAAGTTACTTCAAAATATAACTTTTTCAGACTTGACAGTATTTAATGCAAGTAGACATAAAGAGTTATGAAGGAAGATACAAACCAAAATTACATTCTGGGAAGTTTAAATTTTATGTGACTTCCTTTGCATGTTATTTTGTTTATTAAATGTAGGAATTAATTTGAAGAATTGTCTATTTAAAAAGAAAAGCAAAAGCAAGAGACAAAAACTACTGGTATTTGAATAAATTTTACCATGTTTCATTAATATACCTTATAACATCACCACTTCCATGAATAAATTTATTTGACAGTTTTATACTTTTATGAGTGTTTTCCCTTTGTATGAAAAGATTAACTTGATATTGAAATTAATATATCCTCTTTTACATTATTTCTTATGACATGACTTGATCCCTAGTGTTGGGTTTTGGTTTTATTTTCTAAAGAGACTAGTAAGTCTAATAAACAACACAAATATGACTACATTTTAAAAATATAGTATATTCTAGGAGGACACCACCAAAATTAGATTAATCACCAGAGGAAAATTTCCTTTGATATATAAGTAAAATTTTGAAGGCTATTATTTTAGATCTTATTTTGGAAAATATTAACTACACTTATTGCTGTGCTTCTTTGAAATAGTGAGTTTGTATTTGTGTGTGTGTGTGTGTGTGTGAGTGTGAATGTGCATGTGTGTTTTTGTAGGTGTATGTTTTCATGAATGGGTCACAATTAGGGGCCACAGTTTCAATTTCTAATGAGGTGGTCTGGTGGAAAGAAAAGAGTGAACATTCATGGACAAGATAGACGTATCCTATTTCCCTTTCCACATAACTGAAACTAACTAATGGAACACACGAATACATTTCAGTGGTTTTTGTTATTTTTTCTAGAAATAAGTAAAGATGCTATGTTACATGAACCATTTTAATTAATAATGGATGATACCTTCCATGTTCCATGGCACCTCTCCCAGTGTGGGGGCCAGTAGTGAAGAAGAAAGAGCTATTAGTCCTACTTTCCCCCAACACGCAAGAAACTTCACCACAAGAACAGGTCCCTAAGTAACAATACGATTGTGGAATCATGTGTTCTGTTAAAGTTTTTAACCATTTTTAAATTTTAAATTTTTTAAGGATTTTAGTCATCTTAACTGATAAGATGAAAACCAGATTGCTCTATGGCTGTAAATTTAAGAAACATATCTATAAATATTTGTTCAGTATGTTTTTGAAACTAAATGAAGAGTCTTGTTTGAAATAACCAGTCAAACAGTAGAAACTAAGTACTTTCAAGGGCCTCAGACTTTGCCCAAATCTCAGGGAACCACTTCTGCTTGAACCTCTGTCCCCGCCACCAGTGAAGCACAGCTCATTTGGCGACAGCAAAACACCAATATATAAAACAATTTGAGTTGACTGTGGAGCTGCTTTAATCAGACTAACACACGTGCTGGAAGCATCTGCTAAATTAGTTTTGTTTAGCCACAAGTTCAATCCCAGACTTAATACCATTGCCCTTGTTGATGTGGCCCTGAGCCAGGGTGTTCAAGAGGCTAACAAAATTTGTCCAGTTTCCTCAAAGCAATCTGATTTAAGTGGCAGTTGTTACCTTTGCGTTCCATCTCCTGACAGGCAGATTCAAAGCGTTGCGATTTGCAGTTGGGCTGCAAGGCAGGGTGTCAGGCTCTGGCTGTCTGGACTGTAATCTCTGTCTCCAGCAACAGCGTTTCCCAGTCAAAACATAGGGCCATGGCTAAAATTCCAGATGCCCTGGCATGTGCGCTCATGTGTGTGTGTGTTTGTGTGTTTGCGAGCATGTTCAACCACATGTGCATACAAAAGGAGCTTTTCACTCAGTTGGACAATAAACTACAAAATCTTGTTTATGTTACAAACCCAGTTGTAGGCAACAGATTTTTACTGAATTCAAGTGGTTGTACATATGTCATAATTTGAAATGACTTGTACCTTTAAGTGGGTGCTATACATGCATAGGTACAAAATTTCAAATCTCAAATTGCCAATTGTGATGCTGTAAAATAGATTATGTTCATTCAGAAGGCATTTGGCTACTATTGCAAGCCAGGAAATGTACTTGAGAATATTCAAATAAGTTGGTGAGTAGATGGATGTATTTTTGCCTAATCGTCCAGGGGTTGTGTTGTGTTGATCTGTGTTTGCAGTAGAAGTGAGACAGTTTTCAAAGCACATATCTTTTTTAAGGAGTCTCTCTGACCCACAGGCTTAATTCATTGATAAAAGGATGATAAAGCAGTAAGGTCTGTACGGAAGATATTCTTGCTTTCCAAA
This sequence comes from Thryonomys swinderianus, assembly GCA_004025085.1. NCBI lineage: Eukaryota > Metazoa > Chordata > Mammalia > Rodentia > Thryonomyidae > Thryonomys > Thryonomys swinderianus. Next base: position 21,283 of record PVIC010013689.1, read on the forward strand.
TAAGAGGTAGCTTTTTCATTGTACTTCACTATCAAAAGAATTTACCATGGACATAGAACATAGCTTTTTAATTAATTGCTAAATAAAGCACCCAGTAAGGATTCCATAACTACAATGTGAACAGGTTTTATATCCTGTACTAAAGAACCATTCCTCTTCCTCATTCTTGACATCTCTTTTAATCTCCTTTAATACTTCTGGCCCAGTCTAGAATTCATATAATTTAAACATTTCCAATCAAATTGATTCAATAAGTATGTAGAAATATATGATTTTATGTTTATTCTCTGAATAATTTTATATCGATACATAAAATAACTTCAAAACTAATGCTTTGCTATGAATCAGAATCTGAATTTTAATCATTTCCATTTTATTTATATATTCTATATAATATTTAATATAATATATCACATACTAATATAGTATATAATATATTAATATATCACCTGTTAATATATTATACAATATATATTATGTTATTTTATGTTATATTGCATTGCATAATATTAATTATATTGTATTGCATTATATTATATTACTTATATTATAATTGCTTTATGAATATTTTATTATATGCAATATTCAATATAATATTATACATATTCAATGACACTCTTCCAAAGAATCTTCAAAATGAAAGACAACGTTTTAGTTGCCTAGGGTTAATAAACCTTACCACAGATTTGCTGTCTTAAAACAAGATTTATATACATACAGTGCAACAGGAAATCAGAAACACGAAAGCAGTCTGTTAGTGGGACCCTCGTCCCCGCGAAGTCCCCAGGAAGGAGGCCTTCGCTGCCTTCGTTGCCTTCATCACTGCCTCCCAGCCTCCCCCGGGCCCTGTGTCCCTTCCCTTGTGGGACCGAAGGTTACTCTCTGCCTCCGTGTTCACATTGCTGTGTCCCCACGTTCAGCCTGAGTGTCAGACCTACTTTTAGCTTCTCCTAGAAGAACAGCTGTCGCTGATTTCAGAGCGCATCCTGAGTCCAGCATCTACCTCAAGTGCTCTAACTTGGCTACATTTCCAATGACCTTTTCAAATAAATTAACACGGTTTCCAGTGGACCCATCTTTTGGCGAATCACAATACAATCCCCTGTTATAGTGAAGATCCTTAACAGACATCTATTTTTAGGAATGCATTCACATGACTCACTGTTCGCTCCCAAATAAAAAGTCTGATCAGCCCTTAAAGCTGTGCAAGGTGCGCGAGTTGCTGAAAAGAGTCAGGTGTAGAGAAATGGTTGCCTTCTTCACACGCACAGTGACACCAACACTGAAGGGGGAGCTCAGGGGCCTAACGCTCAGCAGGAGAAGCTCAGAGAGCGCCCAGCGGGAAAACAGGAGGATGAAGTGAAGAAAAGAGAGCACAATTTAAAAGGGTTGGAGAGAGCCGAAAAAATAAGAATGTGTTTGTATTCCTCTTAGAACCTCATGACATTTCAGATATGCCTGATGAACAAAATGTTGTTCTTGTAGACGTCTGTTTTTCCATATCCTTCACTCTTTAAATGAATCTGTCCAAATAAAGCGATGCAATTAACATAAAAAAATGTACAGCCTCTCTTCCCGTTTTACATGTCATAGACATAATTTAAAAACTAAAGGTCTAGGCTTACTGGCTACAAGCCTGTTAAATACTCCTCTAAAATTCTACCAAAGAAAAATGTGAAAAATTTTTCAGAGATACCTAGTTTAAGGCAATATGGTTAAACATTTTAAGACCCTTTAATCTGTTATTTTATCTTTCAAGATCTATGTGACCCCATAAAAATATTTTGGTATGCATTTAAATTATGAATCAAAAACTTGCAGAAGTTGCAAAATGGCTTCAAAGATTATGCAAAACAAAAATGAAACCAAACAAAATGTCTCAAATACAAGATTCTTGATCTGTATTTAAGGTAGTTTGTTCCACTTGTTTTTCCTGAGGTTTCCCTATCTACTTTCAGCCGTGGAAGCTGATGCACTAGTTGGGTTCAGTAAGCTGCATAACATTTGTATAAATAAGTTTTGTAAAAGAGCCAAGGGTGCTAGATGATGAACTATAATTTGGGATTCGAGAAAAATATGAAGAAACCCTTATGGAGTTTGGGCCTCAGTAATTTCCTTAGAGTAAAATTGGGGAGTTGAAGAATGTTTGAATTATGTGTAAAAATGCAAAAATTTCAAACAACTGCAAATTCAGTTGACTCTAGAAAGATAATCCTTAATTTCTGATTGGCTAAATACACAGAAATTCATAAACCTGGCAAAACACTCATGGTTGTATGTACACACATGTACAAATATGCATGCCATTGATTCCTTAGGCACTGTAACACTGTATAGGATAATAATTATGTTATTATAAAAATCAGTTCCAAGCAGTTCTATTAGTGTTCTAGTAGTCTGGACCTTTAAATTTTCTAACATGTTTGTACATAAATAATTCACCAACCTGTTTAAAATCCAAGATTATATCTTGGATCCAATAGATGTGAATCTCTCTCTTTCCATTTGTAATGAAGAACAGATTAAAGATTTCATTAATGAAAATGATAGAGACTAATCCAGAAGAGCTCGGACAGACCTTCCCGATAAATAAGCCGGCTTAAAACACTGTTAATCTGATGAGGCTAGGGAGAGTTTAATTAAAATTCTGTCTCTCATGTATCTAGTATTAAACAGTTCTAAAACAGCTTTTTATCTTAGTATGATTCTTTTTCCTTCTATTTGTAATCACTGAAAAAATAGCATCGAATAGACAAGATGTTTCATCAACTGCATTTGTTTTTAGAACTAAGAATCACAGCTGTGAGTTAGTGGCAGAAGGTTAGCATTTTATACATGTTCCATTTGCTTGTAGGACATACTCCAGTGTTTACAAATTTTAAAATAAAAACATGGACTCAGTTACTGGATCCTCAAGTCTTTGATTTAAATGAGTAATCTGAAAATATGAAAACAGAGAAAGGTGGTTACTAATACTCTCTGTAAGCTCATCAGAATGATTTCCAATCATCTTTCTAAGATGTTAACACTAACTCAAGCCTTTAGAGATAGTAAATTCCAGTTAAAAGGAAAACCAAGCAGATTTCATTCTCTAAAACCTTTGTTTTTGTTAATAAATGACTAGCAATATATATACATATATATATATATAGAGAGAGAGAGAGACAGAGAGACAGAGAGAGAGAGAGAGAGAGAGAAAGAGAGAGAGAGATTTCATATCCTACTCATGCAGTTCACAAACTTGATTCATAGTAACTTTCTCCTAATTTGAGGATTTCTGAAATTTGAAAATGCTGTCGTTTTAGGAAATAAAATGTTTGCTTTTCATAGTTAGCTTCTTAAATTGGCACATTTTATGCTAACAATATTTACAGTTTAGTTATCAACATACTTTATTTTGTTCAGGCAAAAAAATGTTAAAATACCTTAATGTTTCTGATTGAAACCTTTCCAGCTGTTTGAGTATATTTTTTCCTTATTTTAGGTATCATCATCCATATCCCTATTGATTATCTCATCTTCTTTATTCATTTTTGATAGCTTTGCATCTATTACATCTTCTAAACTGCTACAAAAATGGCAAGCTCCAGTCCCAGTCTCCCACATTTGGTTCCCAGACACGAATTTAGATCAGAACTAATGGTGAATTCACCTGTGAGACAGGCTTGTGGTAGAGGGAACAACACACAAATTTCTGACGCTGACTAGGTACCCTGCTGGTGTGTTCAGTTGGGGGTAATTTTCTGTCTTTGCTAAATCAAGATTATGGGCTGATCTCTGACATTGGATCAGTGTAATCTTGCCAAATTGCTGGATTTACCGTTGAAGTGAGCTGAGTGTTTGGTATGGAGGAAAGACTCAAGAAAATTGTGAAAAGACATATAAAAATATGTTCCATCTTTTCCCAAGAAAGGAACAATTATTTAGTAGCATGGGAACACGTGGGAATTGTTCTTCATGAAGCTAGGCAAAGAGGGGGTCATCGTTTCCCTCAAATGTTAACCACTCGGGTCTTAGTTTATCCTGCTTTCAAACTCTATCAGTCAGTTCAGGAGACTGTGGCTACCCCCTTCCACTTGTCCTTCTGGCCATAGTACCCTGTGTTTCATTTCATCCATTTCCTTTCATCCCATCCCAGCTTCAGCCCCGTCTCTGCAACAGGATGCCTCAGCTCCATCTGAGGAAAACCCTGTGCTGTTCCCCACACGTGGGACTCAGAGGGACTGGAGCTTGCCGCAAGGGTTCTGGCTGCGTCCTCTTCCCTGGAGTCCCACACAAAAGTTGAGGCAAATCTCATTAAAAAGCAGTACCAGGCAGCCAACAAAGGAATGGCTAACAAAAGCATATGCTTCAAATTGTACAGTCTCTAATTTGCATACCGTGTCCTCTGTACTTTTAGTGGACCTTCTGGATATATTTAAACCCATGTCTCTACATCTTTTTCTGTCCCTTCTTTTTCTTATTCTGTCACCTTTGTGCAGTGTGTTACTGCAGTCTGACCCCTCCCTGTCCCATACTTTTGAATTTCTGCTGTCCGGGATGGTTGGTATCTTTCTGACAGACAAGTAGAGATGTTGAATTCGTGTACTTTGTTTTTAGTGACAGGATTGTCTTGAAGCTACTTTGGTAGAGCTAGAATACTATTGCTGGTTTTCTTCCATTCTGGCTGGCTTTCCACAGTTTACTTCTCAGGCTTTTATTTTATTCTCATTATTGTAGATATGGCCTGGTTGGAAAATAAGACTTGGTTGGAAAATAACCAGCCTTGAAAACTAGTGGTCAAAAGTGCCAGCACTAAGCAGCTTATCCTTGCCTCTTCTTCAATGCATAGAATGAGCAGAATATCTATATATCATACACACATATATGTAATTTTGTATTTTATATATATACTTTAAAACACGTATAAGTATTTATAGATAAATATTTTATATCTAAATACTCTTAACTTTTTCAGTGTCTCATTTAGTATAATACGGTATTTAAATTTGATATTTCTGCCAAAAAATTAAAGTCAGAAAAATGCTTTATTTATAAAAGTGCATAGACTTATTAATTTATGGATATATTACATTAAAAATAAACTAGAAATTAAAATATATTAAATTCAAATATATTTCCTTTTCTTAACTGTTACTTAACTGAGGTTCAGATTTTCAATTTAGCACCAACCAAAAAATGTCACTTTGACATTAAGAGTTTGTATCCTTTTGTAAGACTTATTCACTACACTGTTAAGTTACTACTATAGTACTGTGAAGAATTTACTGAAAACTTCCAAGTAGTTCACTGGTCTCTTTACTTGAGCCAGAGTTGCAAAGTATGATTTTTCCTCCAAATTTATGTACAGTATATTATAATCATTTTTTAAAAATCCAACCACTCAAATTAGTCTAATGGGTTTTGTCCAAGTAATTCATCAAAAACTATATCTTTGAATGTCCTCCTCTGTTCCTTTATTTAGATAATTCATCCAAATGTCACAGATGCTCACATCAGGTTTTAAATATCTTTAGTGAGATAATATTAATATAATAAAGATTTAACTATTTCTTTTTTTAACGAACACATTACATGAAATGCTTTCAGAGCATCATTTCCTCCGCTTCCTTCTCTACTGCGTGGAAGCACATGGGTGCGAGGTCTTTCACAGTGACCACAACCAAAGAGGATCCATTGTGACCAGACTTAACTGTTTACACTTGCAGTTGTGCAACTCTCACTTCTAGTTCCAAAGTATTTTTTCATTTTTTCAAAGTATTATTTAACCTCAGAATGAAAATGACTCACTGTAATTACCATATCACCCCTGTCACCAATTAGTTTAAGGCATCATAAATCTGTTGTCTTTATATCATCACCTATTCTAAATGTTTCTTGTAGATTGAATAATATAATACATAATGAAGGTGTATTTTTTTTTTTTTGAGACAGGGTCTCGCTTTGTAGTTCAGGCTGGCCCTGAGCTCCCTATGTAGCTCAGGTGAGCCTTGAACTCAGCAATCTTCTTGTCTCTGCCTCCCAGTGCTGGGATTACAGGCGTGAGCCACCATGCCCAGCACCATGGTTTATGGTATTGATTGCTGGTGGGTGTGAGTCACCACACCCAGCATTGTATGTGGTTACCAGGGATCAACTCAGTACCTTGTGCTTGCCAGGCAGGAGCCTGAATCACTGAGCTAAATCTGTGGCCCAAAGGTGTATTTTTTAAATTAGCATGATGTTTTAGAGGTTCATCCACATTATGTCAATACTAAGTTCATTCTTACTGATAATATTGTGCTGTTTGTAATGTATGCTATACTGTGGAAATTTAAAGCCCTATGCCTTAAAAGTTATGGTCTCTAATTTGGTATATTAAGAAGTGTTAAATGCTATAAGGGGTAGTTTCTGTTGGAAGGTCTGTGGGTGACTGAGGAAGTGCCCTTAAAGGAGACTGTGGGACCACTTCCTTTTCCCTTCCTCTTTTCTCTCTTTGGCTCCCTGTCCATGAGAGAAAAAGTTTGCTCCATTGCTGTCTCCCCCTGATGTGTATCACAGCCTTAGCCCAACCAGAGGCCAATGCCCTCTGAACCTCTAACAGCTTTCTTCCACTGTGCCCCTTCACTGTACCATTTCTCTCTTTGAGCCAGCCAAGTGTGCACTAAATCCTCTGCGAAACATGCAGCAAAGCAAACCTCTTCTCTTTTAAGTTGTGAGTGTCAGACATTTTGTTTTAGTAACAGGAAACATGCTAATGCACATAGGATTGTACCATATGAGTATGACATAACTTTTGTTTTAAATTTTCCAGTATCTTTTTTTTTTTGAGACAGGGTCTCGCTTTGTAGTTCAGGCTGGCCCTGAGCTCACTGTGTAGCCCAGACAAGCCTCAAACTCAGCAATGCGCCTGTCTCTGCCTCCGGAGTGCTGAGATTACAGGCGTGAGCCACCACACCCAGCATTGTATGTGGTTACTGGGATCGAACTCAGGACCATTGTACTTGCGAGACAGGTGCTGGAACCACTGAGCTAAATCTCTGGCCCCTCCAGTATCTTATAGTAAAAGAGTTTGTCTTGAGTCTCAGAGGAGAGGAGACTTTGAACTTGCACTTTGAGCAATAGTTAAATGGCCAAGACTTTGAGCATTTTTAGGTCTATACTAAATGTATTTTGTACTGTGAAATATTTATAGACCTTTGAGACACAGGCATGAATACTGATGTTTGCACCTTCTGTATCCTCCAAATGTCTATGTGATAAAGGTTTGGTCCCCAGTTACTATTGGAGTAGAAACTTCACTAAGAGGACTGTAGTGGGGTTTATTTGTGTCATACAGGGTAAGTTCATAGAGTGCCTCAAGAGTCACTAGGCCCTTTCACTTTCTCTGGCCATGACAAAAGCAGTTTCGTTTCATTATATGTTCCTTTTCATTGTATTCTGCCTCTTTGAACCAAAACCAACATGGCCAATTGATGAATAAGACCTCTAAAACTTCAGGGTAAACTGGTGTGCTTTTTCTTTTCTTTGTAAGTTGATCACAAGTATTTATTATAGTGACATAGCACGTTTGGTTTGTTCGTTCATTTATTTACCTACAGGGACATTTTAGTTTGAACTATTTTAGGCTCTTGTTCATATCATTGAAGTATACATATGCATATGTATTTGTTTGAATGCCTGTTTTCAGTTGATTTAGAAGGATTATAAAACGGGAATTATTGAGTCATATGATAATTCTCTTTCATCTTTTTGGGAACTGCTAAGCTGTTTTTATAGAAAGTGAATTTTTACAATTAGTATGAGAGATAAGTAAAATTCTGACTTCTACAAATCTTCACCACCAACTACTTCCCACTGAGGAAAAAGAAAAAAATTAGCATAGCTTATCCTATGAGGTTAAAATGGTGCCTTATTATGGTTTTGAGTGTATTTCTTTAATTACTAGTACTGTTGTGTATCCTTTCATGTGTTCATTTGTCATTTGCATATTTCCTTCGGACAAATGTGTATCTAAGTGCTTTAACCATTTTTAATTATGATTTTGAGTATATTTCTCTAATTACTAGTACAGTTGGTGTAGGCTTTCATGTGTTCACTTATCATTTGCATATTTTCTTTGAGTAAATGTCTATTTAAGTCATTTAGTCCTTGCTGAGAGAAAAGATCTGGCACTCAAAATTAAAGGACGGAAGATTTCTTTCAGCTTGTAATTAGTAGCAGTTTCCGACCCTAGCTGGGTGGCCCCAGGCCTGGCAAAGGAGAAGTCTCACTGAAGGGAAAGAGTTGATGGAGCTCAGAAGGCAGCAACAGCAGAAAGTAACAAGTGACTAGTGAGAAGCAGAAACTCTCTTTCTGTCCTCACTGCGGCCCACCCACTCAGCGCAGGGAGCACTCACCGATGCCTGGCACCTTAGTCCTACCTACGATCACGCCAGACCGATAGACTAACTCAGTAGTCAAGTGCCCTAGATCTCAGAAACAGACCCTCCCGATCCAGCCGCCTCGGAAAAGCCTCACCTATGACCACGTAAGGGATGCCTAGATACAGTGATACTCTTGTATGAAGTTTGATGCTTGCTTCATTACTTTTCTTCCCAAGTGGATAGTTTTCCAAAGAGCATTTGTTGAACAGTCGCTTCTTCTATTCAGCGATGCCGTTCTGCCATTAACCTGCAGCTGGTGGGAGGGACTTTGGTGTATTTCTGGACTTCAGATTGTTATGGAGTCATTGATTTCTCTCTCCTTGCAACAATTCCCGGTAAGACAGTGCTCTGTCACTTACTTTTAAATATTTTCTTTTTAAAATTATACAACTTACATTTTTTTCTTTTTGTTTCATTGTTGTTCTGATTGGTTGTTTTGAGACAGAGCCTTGACATATACTTTAGCCTGGCCTGGAATTAACTGTAATCCTTTTGCCTCATCATCTAGTGCGGTGAACTTCCGTCATGTGTCACCACAGCCACAAGATTATCTTGCAGTTAGAACACTGCGATTTGTTTGTAATGTGATATAACATACATATCGAAATTTGTAGCTATATATCTTCCAGTGCAAGTTTACTAGTAGTCACAGAAAATAAGACTTAATAAATTTAATATTTTGAGCTAACAAATTATTTAGTGTATTTTTGGTGGTATTTCCTAATTTGCTTTCTTTCTTATATTTTTATCTTAAGAACTAAGAGACTATTCTTGTATTTTATTATCAAACATCTCAGGAGAAAAACATTAGTGTTTTGCAGTGAGGTTTCATTTTACAAAATTAAGCAGATTTCTGCCATTATACTTTTCACTTGATATACACATTCAAGGCATTAATTGGTAATGCAAGCTCTTGTTTTGGGTTTTGGTTTTCACAAATGTCAGTTTTAAATATTGATCCTCTAGGGACACTGTATGAAATATAAGAAAAAGTCTATGGAACAGCTGAAAACAAATTTTAGTTAACCATCATTCGTGTTTAAAAAAAATCTCTCAGTATAAATAATGTACACATTTTACAATGAAAATAATTCATTCAAAAAGATTATGTAACTTCCCATCTGATGCAGGAGTAAAAGTTCCAAATCTTAGCATGGCCTGAATAGGCTCATGTTAACTGTCATCGGCGCCCCCCTCTGTCCACAGGATATGGACGTGCTCATGGCTTGATCTTCCGGTAGTTCATTAATCCTGTTCTCGTGTGGTCATCACCATCTCCACTCTCACTTTTGTTTTTCTGTAAATCTAATAACGTGAACTTCTGCATTAAGCCTTTTCTATGTATTGATTGGAAGTTCCTCTTCCTTCAATGCCTGTATTGCTGGCTTCATTCTCTCTGTCAGGTCTCTGGATATATTAGCTTGTTAGTATGGTTTTATTCAGCCATTCTGTTTATGGTTTCTCTATTTAACATCAAAATCAATCATTTAGTTTGAGTTTTCCAAAAGAGTGCTCCATAAATATTTTCACTGAAAGGTCAACTCTTTTAACCTCCAAATCTTTGCAGGATAATGCATTTGAAAAATAAAATACCAATTTCATGTAATGTAATATTGAGATAAAATTTCTAAGCACTTAGACTCATTTTTGGTACTTATTAAATCCAGCAGTACCACATAGAGAAACAATGTGGCTCACAACTTGGGCATAAACGCTAGTTGAGGGGGGTCATGTTATTGTGCAGATCCATTTTATAGATATTTGGGAGGACAGACCTTATGTGCATAAAGAGTCCATCTTCAGACATGTGCATGGAAATCAGAGTCTTAGACAAAATTAAAGGGTCAAGATTTTATTTAGCAACTGTCCGCTAAGAGGACTTTGAATGAAACAAAGGGAACACAGTAAATTGCCCTGATATATATTCACCAGATACCAGCTTTATCTTGAAAGAATGCATGGAGGAAATATCAGAAAAGAGGATGGATTGTCTTCAACAATGAGCAATTCTTGTTAATTCTCACACCATGAACAGTTCCCTCTGTTTTGAACAACATCAGCTGGGCTTTCAGTGGCTTTTTGGTTGTCTAGAGCCTTACACTGTGGTGGAATATTTCAGCTGATCCCTACAATGGAAAAGACCATGGAAAAAGAATAAGTATTAAGAGAAAAGATGGAGAAATGGTGTCTAAGGGGGTACTTAAGGTCCTGGTCAATATCCATGCCAACAAATCATTTATTTAGCATTCTTCACTATTTTATTTTCCCCATCATATTTTTTTATCACTTAATGGAGATGCATATGTATAAGTACACATATATATTTAAATTGTTTATAGATCTCTTCCATCATTAATATGCACGTCCTTAACTACAAAGACTGGCTGTTTTATAATCTAGCAAGAGAATAATATCTAATACAAAAGGCAGTTGCTAAATTACTCTTCCAAAAATGAATGTGTCAGTGAAATATAGCACCTATGTAAAAAGATTGCATACAAAATGAGACATTTAAAATAATTCTTTTTCAATCCTTGTTATATAATTTCTTCCTTGAGGTAAGACCCTTTATTTTGCCAATTCTTCAAATGTAAACTGGCCTGACTTTGGGATTAGCAATTTGTAAGCATTCTAGTTTAATTCACCAAAGCTCAAAATTAGCTGTTTGAATTTGGAGCGATTTGCAAAATTTATGGAGATTTACAAAAATAATGCCTCACAATTTAACAGAAGAGACAATATTTTAGTACATAAACATATACTTTATTCAATTTTGACAATGTTTTCCCGTGTTGTAAAAGTAATTTGGTTGACTTGCAACAGTTTCACTATATCATTCAGTATATTTTATGTCCCTACTAATAAGAGTAACAACAGTATTAATTTCAAGTGCAATTTGTAATCACACAATAACTAGATCTACATTTTTTCCTCAGGGTATATATGAGACAACTTAAATATTTTTAAAATACCTTTTACATTTTTAAAGTACTGTATTTTGACATTCTAAAATTTGTATCTATTATGTATCTGATATTATAACTTTGTAATAACATCCCTAAAGATATTGTTTCTGTTTTGTTTTATCTAATTCCCAGATACTACAAGCAGTTTTTTCCTCTTGCTAATGAAATTCACATTACTGAGGTCTTGTGACCCATGGGGTCTTTAGCCACCTTTTTTGGAATTGTAAACCCTCAGTAGTTTGTCTTTGGCTTGAGAACAGACCTTCTGTGGTACCTGCCAAGAAACACTCACCGTGAGTGCGGGGAGGGGGGCTGGGTGCCCACAGGTCACCGGCACCTGCTCCTGGTGTGGAAATCTCTTCACACATTTCTGCCTTCCTAGTTCACAAGTGTCTGTTCTGTGAACTCTGATTACTTTGTCACCTGAAAATCTCATCTCTGTTTCCTCAACTTAGAAAGTTTTCTTTTTCTTTTTTTTACTCATTTTTCCCAAGTCTGTGGCCTCAGAACTTTCTGTCTAGCAATAAGCTAGAGAAAAATGAAGAAATTTTTACTCTTTCATGATCACTGTTCATTGCTGCTTATTATCCAAGGTTTGAATCCATTTTCAATATGTTATCTACTTATTCATATGCATAAAAAGGAAGAAAAGTGAGTCTAGTTCTTGGAATTTTGTCTTAATCAGGAAAGACACTGAAAATCTGTTGTAAAACTTCAAAATGCAGTAGCAGTTATATGTCAAGTCATTTTTAGACAATGGTTTACCAGATTTAGCACTTTATTCTTTGTTAGTTACAATTATATATGTGATATATATATAAAACTTTTTAAAATGTTACATATATATGTAATATATGCATATATCACACTTTTTAAAGTGTTACCTATATATGTAACATATATATGCATATATATATATACATATATATATATATATATATATATATAAAACATTTTCAAAAGTATGATTACTTTAAAGGAAGACTTTTAGCTTAGACACCTAACAAGTGTGGACAGATCTGTTGTTGCAATTGATATGGAAGCAAATGTTCTAAGCTTGAATTGGTCTGAGGGAGTCTGCAAACTTCATGGTGACTTCTCTCCCAGTTGAAGAATACTCAGTCACCTCACCCTTTAATTTGGACAAAATGTACCCACTGAAAAGACTTGTTAGGGCATTTGTTATGCTACCTGAGTTGTTTTTGGAGGCTTCTTACCCAGGCTATTTATAACAGTGGTCTAACATTATATTTTCAAAATCCAAATACTTCTCTAACAGTCTCATTTACAGGCATATGTATACTAGGAAGATTAAAATGGTCTTTCATTTTACTAAATCCCCTATAGTTTTGGAATTGTGAAAAATATTGAAAAGTTGTTTATTGGTAGTTACACTATGCATAATTACTATTCTGAGGGATTATTTATGAAAATTATTTTACAGACATAGCCGAAGCGTGAACTTTATTAAAGTTCCTAGACAAAACTCAGGTGATGCATCTATTAAGGAAAGTTAAAGAAGTAAATTTAATCTAAAAATTACCTTTCATTTAAGAAATGAGAACACTTTTCCTTCGAATCCAAAGACAGTCATCAAAGATAGTCATTCAAGACAATCATTACTCTTAGAACAAATGAAGTTATAGTCCCTGGATGTTGGTCCCTTAGTAGCATAAGCCAAGTGACTTGACATATTCAGAGAAGCATAAAACTAGAAAATTCTACTGATTATTTTAAAATCCATAGGAAGCCCACCAGGGTACCAGTCATAGCCTTTCTATTCATAGAGGAGTGATTTGGCACAGACTCTATAGCTTTTCTCACTTATAAGGTGAGGGAGAGAACTTCATAAGGTCATTACAAAGATAAAACTATGTAATTTGAGTCAAACTTAAAACTGTAATTAGAACACAGTGTGTCTTCAATAAACATTGGCATTACTTTTAATGATCTGTTAATTATTTTGTAGTACTTCCCTCAATCTCCTGTACCCAACAGTGCCTATAATTTCAAATTAAAATTTCTCTGATAGCAGTGGAAGCATTTTTATTGTTCCAAGTGTTAAATATGCATTGTAGTGAGGCAGAGCTATTTGGCCTGATGACAATTGCCTTTAAGAGACAGAGCTATATGAACCTTGACCTGTGAATCAAAGGGTAAACTCAGCTTCTTTATTCAATCTTTTATCTGAATGACATGAAAAGATTAATCAGGTAGAAAAATGAATAAAGCTAATTTTCTTTCCATATGTTTACCCAGAGACAAAAATCAATTCACATCTCTACTTAATATCACAAAATTTTAAATGAGTAATCACATGTGTGTTTGACAAGAGCCCACATATCAGCCTTTATCTAGTTATGAGTCAAGTTTTGGTAGATTGATTCCTGCATTTGCAATTGTTAAATATATCTTTGATACTCAACATGTAAGGTAACTTGCTTCCTTTACTTTGGAAAAAAAAAACAAATAACTGCCTTTGCCCCCAGTGTCATTACTCTGTAAGAAAAGGTCATAAAGGAGAGCAAGGAGATTAAAGCTTACTGAACCTAGAAAATGAAATAGCCTGAAATGTTACTAGCAAAAAAAGGTTTCATTCCCATAGAAAGAATGTACAGAAATGAACTAAATTTCCCCAAAGCTCTATTGTCCTTCCTATTAGTGGATCTCTGAATTTTGACATGCTCCCAAAAGAAATTCTTCCTACAGACAAAGGCAAATGTGGTTCACCATACAAGAATTCAGAAAGCACACTCCATGGTCCAAAGGAAAATGTGAGAATCTGAAGCAATAGCCATATAATCTTGTTTTAGCTGTGTTAATCCATTATAAATTGACACATTAACGTTATTTTTATAGCCTAATGAATATTAAACCTTTCTACAGAGTAAAAAAGAACTTCTGGCTAATGCATACAAAAGAGAGCATTATAAAATTATGAACATTACTGATCTTGATTCACAATTCTAGAGATCTGGATTTTATTAAGAGCTGAAATATATTTTGTGGTTCTATTTTCTTTGGTTTAAAATCATTAGACAATTCTATAGATACTATTGTTAGATAATTCTAAAATACTCAATAAGTGCCGAATTCCTGGACCTCATAGTGGCAAAGTTTAGTGGACACGAGGATATTGCAGAAATAATTAGGCATGTTCCACTTCAGGAAATTTACTCCCTAATGAGTTATTGCAAGAAATGATGTTGGAAACTAATTGGGGTGAAATAGTCTTCAGTATTTGCAAATTTCTTACAGCTTTCTTAGTCATGGGTATGATTAATGCTTAAGACATATATAATTTGCAATTAAATATTATGATGAAATTTCATTCAATTTGGCTAGTTTTCCTAAGAAAGTAATTTTTTCTGATATCTAAAGGAAAAATCATAGATATTTTTTAGTACACAGGGGGGAAAATCTGTGCGTGAATAATTGAACTCAGAAAACAGAAGACAAATTATAAATATATCAGAAAATCTCAGCAATGTACAAAGCAAAAAGAATTACAAAGCTTTATTTTGGGAACCAGCTGTGTGTGATGAAAGGCAGGTGAATGGGACTGTTGATTGTTGGTGCAGAAGGAGGATAATCACGGATGTACCTCGGATTTGAAAATAAAGTGATAGATACGTAAGCAGGTGAGGAGACTCACTTTACTTGAAGGAGAAGTGCATGAATGATGGAAATTGAAGACAAATGGATGGTATTCAGGGTGAAGGTAGGTTAGTTTCCTCTTTTACTGGTGACAGATGTTGGAAAATGTAGACAGAAGTTAAGGAGAGAAAATTTTAACGTACAGGAAATATTAAGTACCAGTGTGAAATCCACAGAGAACAAGAAAGAAAAAAATAATCCAGCTATGAGTCATGTACATGAAAAACAACAGACTTTCTGAGTAGAAGAATATTTATTCATTACCTCTTTTTCTAAGCACTTGTGAATCCTTAAGTAGTTCAACTTTATTTAAAAGCACTCAACTTATTGTTCTCTTTGGTAATAACATGTTGCTATTAAGTGATTTTTTACAATCAGTGTCTGATTTAGTAATAATTGATCTCAAGAAGAAAGTTGTTATATTTCATAGATTTCTAGCAACTCCTCATCTCTAATCCATGACTAATCTTTTGTCAGTAAATAATTATTTACTAAACACCCATTACAGTTCAGGCATCATTCTTGACAGAGTGAATTAAAAGGACAAGAGGATAAAAGGAATCCATTTTCTTAGTAAGTTTACATTGCAGATCGGTCCTACAAAAGTAAATGTATGAATAAATAAAATAACATTGCATTCTGGCTTTAAGAAGAAACATGAGACAAATATGTAACGTGGTGATGACAACGATAGAACCATGTTAGGTAAGGTAGTCTGAATATTTTTTCTTTAGAAGATTTAAGATGTAAATATAAGACAAGAAAGCATCTAATTCTACAGACAGAACATTCCTAGTGGAAAGTCTACCACTTAGTTAATTATATAAGAACTAAAAGACGCTTGGAATATTTAAGATATATTTTTTTTAAATCAGAGCTGTGGAACACAAGAGCAAAATTTGTTTGGAGGAGTCTCATTTCGATGATTAGCTGGTGCAAGGACACAGTAAAATAGTAGCTGGGAGGACTCTGCTCAGATTTGAGATATGATTTCAGTTGAAGGAGACGGAACATAGAGGCTCCCATGTTATCCCATGTGTGAGCCAGGCAGCGGTAGAAGGTGAGTATGTAAGGAGCTAACGAGGATGTAGTATATGACGTTCTGACACAGGTGGTCTATAAAAATCAATAGCATTCTTTTAGCGAATGCCTTGTAGTGATAGAGACCAAGATGAGAAGGTGGACAAAGACAGAGAACTGTTGCCTATTGAAGTCAAAGATTGAGAGACTAAAAAGGGAAAATAAGAGCTAAAGTATATACCGATAGGACAGATAGATCTCTCTGCCTTGCTCTCTCTGTATATATATGTACATGTGTACGTATATGCATATGACATATGTGTTACTACAGCAGTCTCCATGGTTTCACGGAAGAGAGCA
>PVIC010013690.1:0-37697 GCA_004025085.1 Thryonomys swinderianus
CAGGCTGGCCCTGAGCTCACTATGGTGCCCAGGCAAGCCGCCGCGAACTCAGCAATCCTCCTGTCTCTGCCTCCCGAGTGCTGGGATTACAGGCGTGAGCCACCACGCCCAGCATTATATGTGGTAACCGGGGATCGAACTCAGGTCCTTGCGCTTGCAAGGCAGGTGCCGGAACCACTGAGCTAACCCTCTGGCCCCTAAGTCATTTTTAACTTGGCCTCCTGAAAGAAGCAGACTGATTACAAAGGATTTCAATGTAAAATCCCAGTTAGGTAGAAAGAGTTTTAAGGGAAGCTTGTAACTCACTAGCAGAGAGAAAGTCCAAATTTAAGTCATTTAAACATCTAAAAATTATCATATAGCACTCTGTAAGTCCATAGTCAAATTTTTTTAAGGTCCATTACCTATCAGCAAACATTTTTGTCTACATAAACAATGGAGCCCATACCCAGGGGAGACAAGATTTAGGTAGTTTTCTATTTTATCGAGGTTTTGTTTATGCATGCCATGTAGGATCTTATCTTGCTAGTAGAGAAAGAGGTCTCAACCTGTTAACTCGACTCCTAATGGAGGCTTACAAAAGGATTTTGCTAGCATTGTTCAAAATGCTCTGAAGCAGAAGACGTTTGATGACCACTGGCAAGTTTCACCTTTCACCTCACTGCAGAGTCTTAGGTAGGGACAAGACGTAGAGTAGAGAAAGAAGTCTGGCCCTATAACTCAACTCATAAGGAGGCTTATGAAAGGGTTCTGTCAGAATTGTTCAGAGTACTCTGAAAGAGGACATCTGGTGACCACCACAGACTTTACCGTTCATATCACTGAGGAGTTTTAGGTACAGACAAGAAGTGGAGATTCTATCTTGATTAACCAAATGGGCAGTCAGGAGCCAGTTTTTTCTGGGGAACCTTCAGAACTCATCAGAGTCACCTTGGCCAGGGTTCCTTAATTGTTGGCTAAGTTTCCATTGGCTCCACGCAGAGATCTGTCTTCAGAAGGAATCCAGTTACCTACCTAGTCAACATTCCACCTGCAATTGCAAGTGGGGATTCACCAGAGGGCAACTGGAAAACCTGCCCACTGTTTTAAGAGTGGCAGCCACCCTATTGGCATTTAATTGCTGGTAGAGTAATCACTGTTTATTTAATATTCTATAAGGGACAGATAAAAGCCTGAAGAGATCTATCTTACAGCATTTTAAGCAGCCCAGTACAAACATATGCAATACAAAAATAAAACATACTTTTAACAAAGGACAGTTTACCATGAGATAAATAAGCAGTTTGCAAACATTCAAAGCATACCATTTAGAATTAAGACACTTTTGAAACAAATTCTACAACAACAAGAGCTACAACTTATGAAACAAGATTACAATCTGTGGAAAAATGACCAATCTTTCTTAGAAGCTATGAAAGAAAGAAAACTCTTACCTCCATCCAGAAACCTCTGTGGAAGACCTCCAAAATGATACAGGGGAGCAAGGTCTAGCTCCCAACCTGAGATGCAAGTTCGTGTTCTCTAAAATCAAAGAACGAATTTCAGGAACTAATGGTGGAGGTTAGAGCAGGAAAATTTTATTGAGAAAGAAAGCTTCTGCCTAAGAGAGACAGAAGGGGGAACCCACAAAGGTGGGTAACCCCAACTTTGGTACTTTGAACTCATTGTTTACCTCATTAGGACATCTGCCTCCAATTTAAAACTGCACTGGGCAGGCTTTATGATATTATTGAATTGGTTTATAATTTAGCTACTGATTACAATTATAAGCCATTTCAAAGGCTATGCATGACTTACTAAATGAGCCTTCAGCTGGTATACAGAAATAGTCTTCCCTACGGCAATGGTCACAATCGAGAACTCAATGATTGATGAGATTGTGACACATTTGTAATAGCAAGATTATATTATATATATGGAATTATGACTCTGTGCAGCCATTTTCCCAGGTCAGGCTTTAGCTAAAGATAATGCAAGTGTTATTTTTAATAACAAGGTTATAATGCAAGGTTGTTATCTACAACCTCCAAGATAGTACAGGTGGCTTATTACCTATGACTTTTCATTCACAAATATACATAGTTATTCCCTTTTTCCAAGCCTGGCCCATTAGTGCATTAGTTCTACTGTTCCTTACATCTGCCTTTACATCCCTTGTTATGTTGTACAACCATAAATACTGACAAATGCAGAGACCATAGTCTTAGCCAGGAGAGAACCAAGATCAATTTCCAGCCCCCAAATAATAAATTATCATTATTTATTCTTTACTCCTTGTTCTTTGTGTATTATTCTTTTGTTCTCTGCTATACCCTCAATCAGGCAATTGGGCATCCTTCACTAACTGATGTTCAGGCTTCACCCACCATCTACAAACAGATAAGACTTCTGCAAGGGTCAAATCTGAACTGAACAGTCCTCAAGCCCAGTCAATGCAAATTTTCCACAGTAGATGGTCTAATATGACCACCTATGATGGGAAGGTTTGGTCCATATGTACCATGTTCAGCCAGTCTGCTGCTATATTTGATTTCCAAAGAAAACCACAATTCAACACATGCCTGAGCCACACAAAGAAGTATATTCCTTCAAGTAGATCTTACAGATAGTTTGAAATTATTTGTTAAACTGTTGGGTAATTACTTTTACTTAGTAATTGTACATTTCAGTCCTTATTTTCACTTTGTTTCTCACACCAGAGAAACAATGTGGTATTTAAACATGTATGCATGATTTATTTCACTGAAGAATATGGTCTCAAGGTTCCATTTAGCTATAAATGTCTGTCTCACCCTTCTTTATGGCAGAGTAGTACTCCATTATATTATTAAAAACACATCTTTATCACCACTTATCAGCTGGTGGGCATTTGGGCTATTACAAATTCTGTTACTATCAGTATGGGTGTGCATATATCTCTATGGTATGTTTTTAATTCTTTGGATACTAATAAGAAGTATAGCTAAGTCAAAAGGCTCCTCCAGTTTTAGTTTTTGAGAAATCTCCACAGTGGTTACCCCAGTTTACAACCTCACTAACAGTGGAGAAAGGTCCCTTTTTTCCCACAGCCCCTCTAACAGCTGTTAATGGTTGATTTCCTGATAGCCATCACTTATGAAGTGAGATGGAATCTCAGCATTGGTTTTTTGTTTTGTTTTGTTTTGTTTTGTTTTGTTTTGTTTTGTTTTGTTTTGTTTTGAGACAGGGTCTCACTTTGTAGTTCAGGCTGGCTCTGAGCTCACTATGTAGTCCAGGCAAGCCTCGAACTCAGCAATCCTCCTGCCTCTGCCTCCTGAGTGCTGGGATTACAGGCGTGAGCCACCACGCCTGGCTCAGCATTGTTTTAATTTGCACATCACAAATGATGAGTGATGTTGAACATTTTTTCATATATTTAACTTTTCCCTAGTTTTTATAGCAACACTGATCCAACTACATAGTAAATAAGTTGACAACATTGGGCATAAGGGCATAAGTTGGAAACATTGTAGTTAGGCCAAGTGTGTTTATCTGTGATGGGACAGAGGATTGACAGGTAAAAATGTAAAAAATATTGTTACCGTGGTTAAGGCAAGTTTGTAATACAGTCTAAGTACTGTTCAAATGTAGGTGTGACATGTGGGAGGGTCAGAGATATTCTAGGAAATTGATACTTTCAATGCTATAGGTTTTTAAATAGTAGAAAGTTATTGAATGAGGTTCAGGAAAAGTTACCTTTAGGATGTGATACGGTGGCTAGACATAGTGGCTCACACCTGTAATCCCAATACTCAGAAGGCAGATGCAGGAGGATTTCTGTGAGCTTGAGGCTAACCTGGGCTACATAGCAAGCTCAGGGCCAGCCTGTATTACAGAGTGAGACACTTTCTCAAAAAAAAAAAAAAGAAAATGTGATACTTATATAGAAGAGGAAATATGAAAATACAATAATAAATATGAAAATATTACACATATCTTACATTATAGACCCTGTTATGGCTTGTGTTTAAATGTTTCCCCAAACTCATGCAGTTATAGATGGGTCTTTTTCAGAGGTAGCTGATCTAAAGTAGGATTTATAGTGGGGCTAGGATTCAGGGCATATAAGGGTATGAGTGCTGCCTTCCCTAAGTAGACTGAATAAGATAAAAGGGTAGAAAAACACTGTTAAGATCACAGGTCGCTTTTGCCACCTTTTGTTTACCATGAATTGTTTCTCCTCTGTAAGAACTATCTGCCACAGCACTCTGCCTTAGAATCAGCCAATTATGGACTGAAACCTCTATGAACTGTAAACTAAATAAAGCCTAACATTAACTTTATGTGTCCAGCATTTTATCTCAGCACTGAAAGGAAAGTAACTAACATATCTCCCAACCAAATACCTAATATGCCAAGTTTATATTTTCTAAAATCAAAGAATAAACTCTAGGAACAACAGAGGTTAAGAATAGGAAGATATTTATTGAGGAGGTATAGCTCCTGAGAGTGGCAGTAGGGGACCCAAATGGGTTGCCGGGGACCCCATTGTACAGGGAAGTTTTAAAGAGCAAAACCCACATGAGTAGAACATGGGTCACAGCTATGATCGACCAATAAGATTACTAGTACAGCCACTTAAGTAATAGTGATCCAATAGGATATCTAGTCATGTAGCAAGTGTACATGAAAGAACAAAGGATTTCTCCGGTAGGTGATGGATCTGGGGGTCTAGGTCACTGATGCCTATCCAGACTTTACTAGGCCAGGTGTTATTTCTTATATCATTTCTTGGAGAAGTATGTAGGCCTGGTCCTTTTGTTGTTATGTCAAGGTCTGGCCTTGAGCAGATACAGACCCACACAGTTGTGGTGTGTTTTCATCTTTTTTTTTTTTTTTTTTTTTTTTTTGCTTTTTGGAGACAGGGTCTTGCTTTGTAGTTCAGGCTGGCCCTGAGCTCACTATGGTGCCCAGGCAAGCTGCCGCGAACTCAGCAATCCTCCTGTCTCTGCCTCCCGAGTGCTGGGATTACAGGCTTGAGCCACCACGCCCAGCATTATATGTGGTAACCGGGGATCAAACTCAGGTCCTTACGCTTGCGAGGCAGGTGCCGGAACCACTGAGCTAACCCTCCGGCCCTGTTTTCATCTTTTGTCCTGACTTTCTGAGGTCTCCAGCCTGCCTGATGGCCTATTATATTTTTATCTCACTTAGTTGTCTGTAATAATACCATGACTGGTTGCTCTTGCAGAATGGTTGTGGTCAAGAGAACAAAAAAGAACTGCTAGGAAAAATGGTGTGTAAAAACAGCCCTTCTACATTTGATGAGAATATAACTGCTACAGCAACTAGAGAAGTCAATAGAAAGATTCCTCAACAAACTGAAAAATAGCCAGGCATTGTGGCATGTACCTGTATTCCCAGCATTTGAGAGATTGAGGGAAGAGAGGATTGACATGAGTGGAATGCCAGCGTAAATTACATAATGAGTTCAAGGCCAGTCTGAGCTATATAGTGAGATCCTGTCTCAAAAAACTGAAAGAAAGAGCCAGAGATTTAGCTCAGTGGTTCCAGCACCTGCCTACCAAGCACAAGGTCCATGGTTCAATTCCAGTAACCACATACAACTATACCGAGTGTGGTGACTCATGCCCACCAGCAATCAGCACCACATACCATAGTACTAAGTATGGTGGCTCACACCTGTAATCCCAGCACTCAGGAGACAGAGGCAGGAGGATTACTGAGTTTGAGGCTTGCCTGGGCTCTATAGTGAACTCAGGACCAGCATGAACTACAAAGCCAGACCCTGTCTCAAAAAAAAAAAGAAACTGAAAGAAAAAAAAGACACTATAAGTAGAAAATCCACTTGACTCATTTATATCTTTTAAACTACATTCTTGAAAGAGTTAAAGAGATACTATAGTATAAATACCTACCCACACTGACAGTCGTGCAGATTCACAATAGATAAAACTCTGAGGCAGCCTGGATATCCATGAACAGATGAAAAGAATTTTAAAATGAGATCTATATAAATACAAAAATATTATTCAGCTATAAAAAGGACAAAATCATATCATTAGCAGGAAAATGGGTGGATCTTAATGTTAGTAAGCCAGATATAGAAAGCTAAACATTGTATAATATTCTTTTATGAGAAACTGAAAATATAAACTAATTAAATATCAAAAAAAAGGGAAAAGTACAGGAAACAAGCATTTAGAAAGGAGAAGGGGACCAAGGCAAGAGATGGGGATGTAAAAGAATTGAGTATGATAAAGAATTATATACATATATATGCATATATTCTTCAAAATGAATGTAACTATTAGGTATCACAAACTATTATGTATTACAAACATACAGTTAAAAAAAATTTACCATCACAAAAAAAAAAATTTACCATCAAAGAACATAAGATAACCTTCCTCCTCCTCTTTTTTTTTTTTTTTTTTTTTTTTTTGGTACTGGGGATCAAACTCAGGATTTTGTACTTGCCAAGCAGATAAGGCACCACTGAGCTATATCCCTGGCCCTCTTCCTCTGTTTCTTCAAGTTTTAAGTCTCACTGTTTTCATGGATGGGTTCTTGATAAATTCATTGGTCAGTCTTTGCTTCGCAATGAGGGCTTCATTTTGGTTTCCTTCTGAAACCTTGGACAACAGTTCACAGACAAAAAATTTGGAGAATATTCCTGAGAGGACCATCAAAATTCTTTACATGTAAAATTTCATACAGAACTCACCTAGAAAGTGATTACCAGAACTTTGAGGTTATTCAACTGCCTTCTGTTTATAATCTGCTAAGTTTTGGATAAACAAATCTAGCATGAAACTAGTGAATATACTTTCATTATATTCTGTGTTATTTTCTAAGCTAGACTGTCATGGAATCAGGCAGTTTTAAAGTGGTTTAAAAGCAATCAGCTGAAGGACAAGGATGTGGTTGGTTGGCCTCAGGTAGACTCAGACATTCGTCTTGTTGAATGACTGCTAGAGATTTTTAGTAGTCACATAAATAATACTTGCTGTATCAGAAATGCTTTTAATCTTGGTTATGAACATTCCTGTTTCTAGTTTTTTGTCTAGACTTCCATAACTGTGTAGGGTACATGCACCCAAATATTTTGGATTCATTTCATCTGGATACTTCCCCTTAAGGGCCACAGGGGATACAGAGGCCAGGGAAGTCCCAAACGCATCCTTAACTGGGACCATAAGGAGTGCACATTCTGAAAAGCCTTCCCAGGTGTATTAGGAGGCTGCATCCCACGCTGACTCAATTCTGCACACTTCCCAGAGGACCTGTGGGGGGGACTCTCATGCATCTTGCCTCCCATATAATCTTCTCTTGCTGTCTCCGCCTTCATCTGGTCAAAGTAGATTCTTTGGGCTTCCCTGTATTATGACCCAAGAAAAAAGAAAATCACAAGTTCTCCCTGATGTACTTGTTCCATATTTTAAGAAACTGCATGGCCAGTCAATCTCATGCAGTGGTGATGAAGCTATGGCACATGAGCTATAGCCAGATATTTGTTACCTTTGAAACCCCTCAAAGTTTCTCCGTTGTTAGTCTACTGGCCGAGAAGGAAACAAGCAGTATGGGAATCCTTTGCTAATCCCTGGACCAGGCAGTGCCCCTGGTCAATTGACTTGCACCAAGAATTAAAGCAGAACAATCAATAATTCTAAGGAATTTTACAGAAAAGATAAAAGTGGAAAAAAAATAAAGGGGAGCCTGAGTTGATGTCCTGAAATTCAAGTCATAAAGCTTCCCAAAGTGACACTGTTTTGGTCTTCACAAAGCTACGTCAGCCTCATACAGCACTGGGAAGCTAAGGAGAGGAACTGAAAGTTAGGCAGCTGGAGGTCCCGTGTGTACTGCGCAACCCAGAGTACAGCCCTCTTCACAGGCTTCTGGGGCCACTTAACTCCAGATCCTGATGACTTTGCCAAATCCATAGAGAAAACTACCAGAGGTTTAGGTACTGAGCTCTGTAATTCCCGCCAACCAGCAAGCAGGACAAAAAGAGAGAAGTATGTATTTCCCAATGAAAGTGATTCAAATCCTTAGTCTTGTTCAACCTAAAACCAGAGGCCCACAGGCTTTTCTGCAAAGGATCACTTCTAAATCCTCCAGGCTTTGGGGGCCATGTGACTGACCTTCACTACACCTGCTCAGTTCTACCTTTGTAACCAGAAAGTAGCATCAAGTAGTGCTATGTTCCAACAAGATATACAAAGGGCACCAAAATTTGAATTTCATAGTTTTCATGTGGTAGATTATGTTATTCTTCTGATTTTTTTGCACCCACTTAAAGATTTAAAAACCAGTGCCACTGAATTGTATACTCTAAAACAGTTAATGGCTAATTTTGTGTTATGCAAATAGCAACTCAATTTAAAAAGTTACAAAGTCATTTTAGTTTGTGCACTACAAAAAAACAGATGGTAGACCAGATGGCCCATGGGTTACTGTTTGCTGGCTTCTTCCTTAAAGAAGCAGTCTATCTCCTTCCACTTTCTGTTACTGTAAATGAATACCACAGGCTGGGCAGATTATAAAGAAGAAAGTATTATTCAGCTCATGGTTTGAGGGCCAGGAAGTTCACAGTTGAAAGGCTGCATCTAGTGAGGTCACTCTTTTTGGTGAGGATTCAGTAGACTCAGTGGCCCTGGGATCACATAATAAGACAGCCAGCAGTAGCTCAAGTATCTCCTCCTCTTCTCAAAAAGTCACAGGCCCACTGAATCCTAATCTCTATGCTAGGGCCTCATTTAACCTTAGTTACCCCCCCCCAAGACCCCACCTTCAAAATCACAGGCAGATTAAATTCTCACCCTCTTTCTGCTTCACAGTATGGATAAAATTTTTGTATAAATTTTGGTAGAGACATTCATACTGTACATAGTCGTTATCTTGAGCTATCTTTATGTGGAACTAAATCAATACTTAGTATATTATGTTATTTAATAATCACTAAATATGATATGCATTTATTTAGAGATGGAAAAACCAATAAACAGAAATTTATTACTCTTCTCAAAGTTAGGCTTTGAGCCAATAAATGACTATATTAGAATTTTAATCCCTATTTTTTATTATTTAATGAAAATTATAAAAGCTAGCATTTATTAAATGTTCATCATATGCTGTACACTATTTTAAATACTATAGAGCAGTTTTTCTCACTTGGGGTCAAAGAAAAAGAAATATTTGGGAGATATTGTTATCTCTCCTTCTCTTCCTCTCCCTGTCCTTTACATGTACCTGTGTCTATTATAAAATTTCACATAAATAACTATTTAACAAACTGAAAGTCATTCCTCTCCATTTCAAAAGTCATTGTCTTTCATTTTGGAGACACTTATTTTGAAATCTTATGGCATACATTTATTTCCCCTTCAACAGTGAGCTGAATAATGAAATTCAAACATTTATTCAGTGCTCTTAAATACACAGAAGTCTTACAATCTGTATCATCTTATCTTCACAAAAAGCTTGTGACAGATGTTCTATTATTATTATGTACCTCAGCCTCATATGGCAAATATGAAACTTGGACTTGGAGAATGGCTGTGACTTGCTAAAGGTCAGGTGGCTGGTATGTGGTGAAAAAGAGCTGATCTCACATCTTCTGAGTCATCTTCCCATTTTCCTTTCCTCTTGGCAACCCCTGTTAACCTTTCCTTGAGAACATAAGATCTTCCTGCCAGGGTCACCATGCAAAGGCACCCATGAACACAATGCCACATAGAGTGTTTATGCCTCAAAAAGACTCCAGGCACTGTGTTTCATACACACAGATACTTACTTTGCATACTGTCTTAGACTGTTCTTTCATAGCAGATTCATTTTAATTAGCTTCTCTACATACATATCCCAATTCTATATGCATCTAATTCTCAGTCTGCCTCAAGACAGAGGCAATTATCAAACTAGTCAAAGTCATACCTACTATGGGAGTCTGCAGGCTCTGAATGAGGGCCTGAGGGGGGCAATCTTTTGAATAAAAGACAAAATTTTTCATCCATGGTCTCCATTTAACTGCCATGTGAATGACATGTAGGACTAAAATGGCCAACATAGTAACCTACAAGCTAGACCCAAAGGTCAATACCACTAGAAACAGAACTTGGGAGAACTTTTTGGTTGTAGAAAAAAGGAGCTAAACAATACCCACTCTATGGTGTCTACAAATGATAGGATTAGGTTCAAAAGTGGGAGATTTTGGGCCGGAGGATTAGCTCAGTGGTTCCGGCGCCTGCCTCACAAGCGCAAGGTCCTGAGTTCGATCCCCGGTGACCACATATAATGCTGGGTGTGGAGACACGCCCACCAACAATCAACGCCGCATACCACAATGCTGGACGTGGTGGCTCACGCCTGTAATCCCAGCACTCAGGAGGCAGAGACAGGAGGATTGCTGAGTTCGCGGCGGCTTGCCTGGGCACATAGTGAGCTCAGGGCCAGCCTGAACTACAACGCGAGACCCTGTCTCAAAAAGCAAAAAAAAAAAAAAAAAGTGGGAGATTTTCTGGTCAGTTCTGGGAGACTTGAGCCAAGGCTTACCAGGTTTACCAGGCTCTCTAAGACAGAAGGACACCTCGATTGTTGCTTCTCGGGACCTGCCACCTTCTACAACATGGTGCCCTAGCCAGCTGAGATTTAATAATCTTTTTCTCTACCTGACAAATCATCTTTCCCCCATCAGTGTGCTTCTGGTGAAAGCAGTGTTCTCCCTAGAACTGATACAAAATCTGGAACTATTGAATGGCCATGTTTCTGTCTATAACTACCAATGAGATGAGATAATGCACTAAAAGAGCTTAATGCCACCTTTAAAATCAATAAATGCTACTTATTATCATTATTGCTGTCTTACCACTTTACTATCCAGTATTCAATAAGCTATTGGATTTGTGCCAATAGCTCCATGGTTTTAAGAGCTTCTTGGTAGAAGATACCTTCTGTTTCATCTTTTATAATGAAATTGTGAACAGGTGGCTCATCTGGGTAAGCAACTCTTATAAATTGTAGAGCTATAGCAGTAATGAACTAGCATTGCATGTGTAATGGTTAATCTTCACTGTCACCTTAATTAGATTAGCAGATGCCTGGAAAGGTAATTAAGTTGTAAGGGGACCACTTCATCGAGGGACTAAACCAATGTTGGAGTGCATAGCAGGAGGGACTGTTGCAAGGTGGGGTCTAGCTAGAGGAAGTAGGTTGCTAGGGGTGTGCCTGCAAGGGACACATCGTAGCCCTGGCCCATCTTTTCCAGTTCTTCGCTTCACACTCTGTCTCTTGGCTGCCTCTGGGGGAGCAGCTGTGCTCCACCAAGTCTTTCTGCCTGGCCTCAGACCCAAAGTAATGGAGCCATCGCTCTTGGGGGGTATTATTGTTTAATGGGCATAGAGTCTCAATTTTGCATAGTAAAAAAGTGTGTTGTTACTCAGCAATATGAATATACTCAACATTATTGAACTTCACATTTAAAACAGGAAATTTTTGTTGCATTTTACAAGATTAAATGTAACTTTGATACTAAAAAAATCAATTTTTACTATGACCAGGACCCAAAAATTTGGAGAAATCCTATTCTACTGGGTATAATTCTTTTAGGGCTTAAAATATGAGTGATGTGTCATTTTATTGTAAATAACTCATATGTGGCAGCACCAGTTCAGAGCACACTCACTGAACAGCATGCATCTCTTCTGGGGACCAACAAAAAAGTGTCCATCTGGTATAATCCATACACATACCTGCCCAGGCACCTGCACTCTCTTCCCCTCCCACAATACACACACAACCAATCACACTCCCTCTTTCATAATCTCTACATCTCCCACAGAGTCCCCTCCACATAGTCAACACTAGGCAGGGGAATGAGGAGGCCCAAGCTGAGAGATGAATGAGTAGATTTCTGGCCCTCTAACAATATCCCTCTGTTGTATGATGGTAACCTGTGCCCTCTTTGAGTGAGATCCACCCCCACAGCCCTTAACCACCAGCACATGATATGAGCATACAAACTGCCAACTTGTTCCTACAATCTGTGGTGTTTCAGTCACAAAGGCGGTCTGGCCTTCCTGTCACTGCACAGAGCTCCTGGAACGCAGCCACTTTAGTTCCTCCTAGGTGAAGATCTGTTCGACTTCCTTCCTGTCTGCTCAGCTGAGACTAGAAGAAAGGCCATGCCTAGCACGTGTTTGAGGGCTGTCATGGGAACGAGAGCAATACATAAAACCAGAGATGGATGCCAGCTTCAAGTCAATGCTAGCAGAGGGAGAAGTTCTTTTACTGCTTCCCTCACTGATGCGCTTGACCCAAGACTGCAAGGGGTTTGGGCTCGGAACAGCCCTTCCTGTTTTTTGTGTTGCCACCAGCAGGTACGTGTCTCTGTGACAGGAGCTCCCCCATTCATGGGCCTGGATAAGGCTGGAAGAGGCCTGGAGCAGGGGAGGGGGGGAAAGTGCTCAAGGAACTAATACTTCTCACTATGGGATAGAGATGTTTATTTAAAGAGATGTTCCTTTATTAATATGGGGTAAAGAGATGGTGCCATCTGAGTGAATCAGCAAATGTATTTTGGAATTTTTATAACTAAGTCAAAAGTCTCTCATAGGGCCGGAGGGTTAGCTCAGTGGTTCTGGCACCTGCCTCGCAAGTGCAAGGTCCTGAGTTCGATCCCCTGTAACCACATACAACACTGGGTGTGGAGACTCACGCCCACCAGCCATCAATACCACATACCACAGTGCCGGGCGTGGTGGCTCATGCCTGTAATCCCAGCACTCGGGAGGCAGAGACAGGAGGATTGCTGAGTTCGAGGCTTGCTTGGACTACATAGTGAGCTCAGAGCCAGCCTGAACTATAAAGCGAGACCCTGTCTCAAAAAAAAAAAAAAAAAAAAAAAGTCTCTCAGAATTAACTGGCAGGTAAATTTGTGAATGAATTTCCATGGGCAGAAGAGCTCCAGCTCTGAGGCCTGTGGAAGGCTGCCCCTGTAGGGCCAGGTCTCTCATTCTGGGAGCAGCTATCTCTGCAGCCAGGGAGGAGAGCTGAGGATGGAGGAAGAAAGGAAGGATGAGAGCAAGGCTGGCCTCTGGGACAGGGAGTAAGACTTTCCCGAAGCTGCCCAGGCTGCAAAGAGCTTCTCTCTAAGATGGCCGCACTGCACAACAGCAAGAGCATCATCCCCACCAAACTCCACAGAAATGGTGCTTCTGGAGCTGGGCAGTGCATCTCCATATAGACTCTGCTTCTCCTTCTAAGGTGGAAGATGAGGGAGCAGGGCTAGAAATCAAAAAATGTCACCCCCTCAAGGGATAACTATGCTTGTCTCTTGGTGGCTGGACATGACATGGCCAGACACATAGGCAGCTCAAGTACAATTCCAAAAAGATGTCCTGCCCACCTTGTCGTTGCCCCTCTTGTCTCCTCCCCATCCACAAGGCAACCCCAACCCCACAGCCTTCCAGAAGACTCCCTTGTGTTAGCCCTGCCCCCTCACTGATTCACAACTATGACAGACAAGCCTGTCCTGGAGCTCTGCACCCATCACAGACCTATACTTGGTCCAATCACAAGCCTACAAGCACTAAGTAAACAGCACTCCCTAGCCACTTCTTGAGTTAGTCCAGGAGGGGTTCCCTCCAGTAAACCGAGTTGCGCTGTGCACAGACATGGTAAAAACTCACTTTGGTGGTCCTGTGAATCTGCTCATGATGTCTTTCTCAGTTATTCAGGGCTCCAAAAGTCCTGTTAATCACAGGACTCATTCGGAAGACAAAGCAGTCATTCAAAAAAGCAAAACCCACTAGGGATTATTAGTGCTGAAGAGCTCCAGAAACTAGTAGCCAGTGAAGAGAAGCAGCAGAGACCAGCACCTGGCAGTCAACCTACTGGTGCTGCACAGGCCCACGATAGAAGGTGATGGCTGGCAGTGGTGATGATAAGCAGCTCCGTGCATCAGCTGCTGGTATCCAGCATTATCTGGTTTATTTGATGACATGCAGACTGCTCATAGATTTAAACTTTGCCGATCTATGATTTCTCTCTGAATCAAGCAAAAGAACCACCAGCTGACAACATTAGGAGCAGACGAGAAAAACTGAGGAAAAGGGGTGGCACAGGAAGAGGGCTCTCTGCGTGCTACTGTCTTGAATTTTTTCATTGTAAGAATAAGCCTCTTGGGCTAGAGATTTAGCTCAGTGGTTCCAGTGCCTGCCTCCCAAGCACAAAGTCCTGAGCTCGATCCCCAGTAACCACATACAATGCTGGGCGTGGTGACTCATGCCCACCAGCAATCAGTACCACATACCACAGTGCTGGGT
The DNA here is from genome assembly GCA_004025085.1 of Thryonomys swinderianus. NCBI lineage: Eukaryota > Metazoa > Chordata > Mammalia > Rodentia > Thryonomyidae > Thryonomys > Thryonomys swinderianus. The sequence goes on from PVIC010013690.1 coordinate 14,304, forward strand.
GTGGTGGCTCACACCTGTAATCCCAGCACTCGGGAGGCATAGACAGGAGGACTGCTGAGTTCCAGGCTTTCCGGGGCCACATAGTGAGCTCAGGGCCAGCTTGAACTACAAAGCGAGACCCTGTCTCAAAAAAAAAAAAGAAAAAAACCAGAATAAGCCTCTTTCCACTTGCCCTCCTCCTAGGCCTAAAAGCAGACAAGTCTTCGTCTGAGAAGAGCTGGCAACCTACCGAGCAAGGTCGGTGCTAGGATGTGACTGTGCCCCAAAAGGAGGGAACTTTAAGAGTCGTGCAGGTTCCTGATAAAAGAATGGGTTTAGCATTTCCTCTCCACCCCCGCACCTCCACCTCACCCACCCACCCCCATCTCACCTCTCTGCTTTTCCACCATAGGATGACACAGCAAGATGTGAGCCCTTGACCTTGGACTTCTCAGACTCCAGAAGTCTAAGATGTGAATTTCTGGTGGGCCTCCCTCAGGCACATGCTTAACACAGCCCCCTGTGATACCTGCAGTATTGACCTACATGTTATGGTAAATGATACCATACAAGGCCTTCAGAGGAAATGACATTTAGAAGGTGACGCAGATATTTCTCAAAGAAAGAAACCAGAGTAAACAGCCTAGGCAAAGGGACCAGAAGAAACGGAGGGCCAGAGGCTGGAGACAGGGTGATGCATTTAGAAAATTTCTGGAGGTCAATTAGATTAGAGGGTTTGCAGGAGTGACACAGGTGGAAACAGCAGGAGACTGAATGAGAGGGCTGGTTCCTTCCAGGCTATAAAAGCAAAGGAAATGCTACAGCTCTAAAGCAATTCCTATGTATTTGCAGCAAGTTAATGTTTCCCTGTTTGGATAATATTAAGTATTCAGCTGCCAGCAAAAGGTAGGGTAGAGACATTCCACGATGCTAAAAGAAACCCATACCTTGACAATTTATTTGCTATCTGATAAGCACAAAATTAATTTCCATATTAACACATCATGTAGAGATAAACACAGTAATATGAAAGTTATGTAGGTCTCACTGAATTGCTGGGGAATATAGTGTGTGTATCAGGCTGAAGCCAGGAGTCTAATGCAAGAGGGATTTGTGAGGCGCAGCGGAACAGAGATGGATTACCCAGAGGAGTAGGCTTGGCTCTGTGCTGATGTTTTCTTTTCTTCTCTGAATGGAACATGATAAGACATTTCTTACAAAATGCTACCATTGCTGGCATCTTCCTTCTACTCCTCATATCCCCCACCAGATGCTGCCAAACACAGAGGCCAGCTCAACACTACAAGGGAAGTTCATTATCCAGCCTCATGGGGCTCTCCAAGGTACGCCCTAATGACCATTGTAGATAAATTGTGTAAATCTGGAGGAAAATGCCAATTTTAAATCCTTTCTGGAGTGGCTCTATGCTCTGTCAATCCAGCTTCAGATGATAAATTGATGAATTTCCCTTGTAGACAAAGCACAGACAGCTAGAAAGATGATTGCCACTTTATTTGGAAGTCTGAAGGCCCCGAGGGTAGAAAGAACCGCAACTGATTTGGGCTCTAGGCCTATGACGATGGCTGGAGACAGCTTGTGGCCTGCCCAGTCCTCTCCATGCTCCTGTGGAAAGAAGGATGTGCGAACCTACAGAGCATGTGAAATATACCATACTAGAAAGGACAGAGATAAAAACAAAGACTTGGTTGGTCATCACTTCACTATTTCATCTTGTAGAAGTCATAGTATCCTTCCTTTTCTTCTCTGCTGAATAAAAGATTGAGCTACATGACTTCTGATATCTCTCTGAATGCTAATATCCTGTTATTCCTATTCTGTTGAGTAATAACCATTACTACAGTGGACATGCCAGTGGGTTTTTCAGATGATCCTTAAGTGAAGGCCTTTTTGAGCAGCAATTGAGAGTGTTCTTTGAAAAAGAAATGGGTTCAGCTTCAGAGAGCTGCCCAGGCAGTCTCCCATCCTGGGAAGGCTATGCTGATGGATGGAGGGGTTAAAAAAGACCTGTCTCTGGGCCAGAGATTTAGCTCAGTGGTTCCAACACTTGCCTAGCAGGCACAGGGTCCCTGGTTCGATCCCCGGTAACCATGTAAACAATACTGGGCATGGTAATTCACACCCGCCAGCAATCAGTACCACACACCACAGTGCCAGGTTGGTGGCTCATACTTGTTATCCCAGCACTTGGCGGGGCAGAGGCAGGAGGGTTGCTGAGTTCGAGGATTGCCTGGGCTACATAGTGAACTCAGGGCCATCCTGAACTACAAAGTGAGGCCCGGTCACAAAAAAAAAAAAAAACCCTGTCTCTTTTGTCCCTACATGACACTATGCCAAAGGGGGACCTAGCTCCATGAAACTCCAGAAAACTCTATGCCCAAGGCTGCCTTTGGGCCTCAGCTACTCCCTCTCCCAACCCCACTTCAGTCCCTCCCTTGCCTGATAGTGCCATCAAGGTTTCTCCTTTGAAACCGCCCTGCAGGCAGATCCCTTCCATCACCTAGCTCCATGGCAGGGCAGCTTGGCAGACATGCATTGCAGAGAAGTAGTTCATGGCAGTCAGAGGGAGCAAAGCAAGTAAGAGAAAGGACAAGCCTCCTTCTACCCCTTATATTGCATCCAGAATACCCAGATTAGGGTCACGCCAAGCCAATCCGTGGGCTGATTTGGTAATCACCTACCCTTAACCTTTGCATGGCACCATGAATCCATGGTGCTAGATCCAGCCCCCCTGAAAAAGGTCCACTAATGACTGCTTGAGTGTTTGGGGGAGAAATCCAGACACAAGCCATAACACCTTCTCATAGCCAGCATCCCAGGGAGTCTATCTGCCACCAGCATTTCCAGAGACTCATACAGTGTGGAGTTTCTGAGTCGCCCTGTCCAGTTTTCACCCACCTACATCTTACAAACAAGGACAGACAAGCTCAGAGAAGGACTTACCAAGTTCACTCACTTAGCAGAACCAGAGCTGAATGAGTCCCACATCATAGCCCTGACTTTTAATCGCACCTTATTGCCCTCTCCAGCCTGTGTCATTTTCCTTGCATGGCAGAGAGATACACAGCCAGAAAAATGAATCAATTCATCCATCTACCTCCACTGCAAGGAGGAATAATAAGCAAATACCTGCATTCATAATTTTTTTTTTTTTTTTTTTTTTTTTTTTGCTTTTTGAGACAGGGTCTCACTTTGTAGTTCAGGCTGGCCCTGAGCTCACTATGGTGCCCAGGCAAGCCACCGCGAACTCAGCAATCCTCCTTTTTCCTGCATTCATAATTTATTCACTGCCTCTACTTTAAATAGATACACCATCAGTTTTCATTTGGGGATTTTTTTTTTTTTGAGACATTGTCCCACTTTGTAGTCCAAGCTGGCCCTGAGCTCACTATGCAGCCCAGGCAAGCCTTGAACTCAGCAAGCCTCCTGTCTCTGCCTCCCAAGTGCTGGGATAACAGGTGTGAGCCACCACGCCTGGCACTGTGGTATGTGGTATTGATGGCTGGTGGGCATGAGTCACCACGCCCAGCATTATATGTGATTACTGGGGATCAAACTCAGGACCTTGCGCTTGTGAGGCAGGCACCAGAACCACTGAGCTAAATCTCCGGCCCATTTGGGGATTATTTTAACTTCCCCACCAGTCAGTAGCACATAAAGACACAGCATGCTCCAGATTAACAGCTAGGAAACTTGAGAGTTTGTGTCAGTGCCTCATTCTCATGTTGCAAATAAGGCTGGTCTTTACTGCCATCCCCTCACCAATTCCAAGACCAACTGACAGGGCTTCAGGACAGGGAGAGGGTTGATCGTGTCACCAAATCATTAGCAGCGATGATGGCTCACTGGGGAAGTGGGGCAAAAGCTGACAGGTTCTTTCTCTTACTTTTGCAACTGCTTAGAGTATAAAAATATGTGTAAGAAAAAGGTTTAAAATGAGTTTAAAAGTTTAAAAATCATGAGTAGCAGTTTCATTTATTCTAACAAGGAAGAGATGATGAGCTGGGCTGAAGGGGAAGAAATGAGCAGGTTACAGAACACATTCTGCCTGTGAAGGCCAGTATGTGCTGGTATCATGCAATGCGATGGAGGAGGAAGGAGGTCTCTAAAAACATGTCATCTGCCTGGTAAGCTCGAGGTTCTGAGTTCGATCCCCGATACCAAAACAACAATAACAACAACAAATGCGTCATCTGTGGCTGGGAGACCCAAGGACTGACATTCCTTATGCTGAGCCCCCAAAAGTATCTTCTTGGCACTTGGCCTTCTTGGTTGAATCTCCCCAGGTGAGTCTCACTTATAACTATGGCTACCATTCACTGACTCAAAGCAATACTCTCGTTCTGTGAGTATAAAAAGCCCTGACACCTAGAGAGGTAAACGACTTGTCCAGACTGCCCAGAGCCAGAGCAGCTGATGTAATAAAAAAAAAAAAAAAAAAAGAATGTGGGGCTGGAGATTTAGCTCAGTGCTTCCAGCGCCTGCCTTGAAAGCACAAGTTCCTGAGTTCGATCCCAGTATCTACATACAATGCTGGGCATGGATACTCACACCCACCGGCAACCAATACCACATACCACAGTGCTGGGCATGATGGCTCACGCCTGTAATCCCAGCACTTGGGAGGCAGAGACAGGAGGGTTGCTGAGTTTGAGCTTGCCTGGGCTACATAGTGAGCTCAGGGCCAGCCTAAACTACAAAGCGAGACCCTGTCTCAAAAAAAAAAAGAATGTTAAGTCACAGACACATGGCCAGCAGTATGTCAGGCATCCTGTCCTATTTCGAGAGCCCAGGGATAGTGTGGGGGCACTGGGAACTGTTGCCCTCATGGCAAATGGCTTGAAGGATCCCTCTTCCTGCCACAGGTTCCAGGCAAGAGCACACAGGCTGCACAGTTTAGCTGGCTGTCTAAGGCCATCTCCTGAACTCGTACCCCCGGAAGGGATCTAAAGGCAAGAGCTGTCCACATATCACTCGAAGACCATTTTCAGTTTTGAAACAAAATAACATTCTGGAGTGCTGCCAACTATAAATCAACTATCACCTTGCAAAATAAAAAAGAAATAAAACAAAATAACTAATCTACTAAATGGAGATAGTTGCTTCCTATCACAAAGTCTCACAATAAAAGCCCATTTCTTAAGTTTTCCTTTTCTCCAAGCAAAGGGTACATTTTTGCAGTGAAAAGATGAACCTGATAACAAAATTGCTGTTGAGTCAAAAGGTATATTCTTAGTGAAATTTCACATCCCCCCCCAAAAAAAAACCACACTATATTTCACATTTCAAACTCCAAAGTCACAAAGAGAACAGTTAAAGATGTTGTCCACAGCCCTGGATATTTTGAGGCCCTACGTTTTTCGATGACTTTCTTAGTAAAGTATACTTCAGATGCTATCAAGTGTGCAAAGCTGATGCCTTGGCAAGTATCATGTACTGGCAAACAATACCCTGACCAAAACGGAGGACACTGCCAGCACCCTAGAGGGTTCCTAAGATGTACAAATATCAAATGGCATTAGTTTTAGATAATGTGAAGCCTCCATCCTTCCCCACCCGAATGGCCAGTTGATTTCAGCAGTGGGACAGTCCCTCACATAGCCAGCTTAAGTAAGAGGAAACATTATCCTGAAGCCAAGTGGGAGTGAGGAACACTTTCCAGAACTGCCCAACACTGACCCTTGCTTCTCAGAGCTATTGCAAGCCCTAGAGAAAAGATGTCTTAAGAAAAGAAAAAGGAAATAAATGCAGACAGAAAAGATGAGGTTTAAGAAATAGCCAGAGCCAAGGGACAATGAGCAAATCTAAAAGATATGACTTGTAAATTATGCTTTTCAGTAAAAAATAACACTGATGGGTATTTAATAGTCAACTCAATAGAAGCATTAGTCCTAAGGCTTCCTCTAACACTTTTAAATGCCTGCGCTGGTGTGTGCCAAGCCATTTTTTCTGGGGTTCTTCTTCTTCTTCTTCCGCTTCCTCTTCTTTTTCTTCTTCCTCTTCCTCGTCATCTTCTTTCTCCTTCTTTTTCTTGTTCTTCCTTCTTCCTTTTTCCTTCTTCTTCAGTAAAACACCAAATACTAGTTCCAGTTTAGTCTTCTCCAGTAAGACCTTTCCTTCAATTTCAAAATCAAGACTTAACATATAACGCTGCTGTCAACACAGGATTTTAGACCTGATTCCCAGTTTTCTCAGACACATTTTTAAATCCTTCATAGCTATAATCTTACTCCCAGAAGGGCTCCTTCATGAAGAGCAAAACTCCCCACTCTTTAGAACTTTATCTGTATCTTCCAAAATTCAAAGGCTACCTCCAAAAATGGACCTCTTCTCTTCTCCCACCTCCTTGAGCACACCTGGGGTCCTTCTCTGAGGTTCCGGTTAGCTAATGGGCTGAGCCAGGCTCCCTTGACTCCTGAATGAGACACTGTGGACCAGATTAAGGCTCTAGAATCAGACAGGGTTAGGACTGACATGGCGAAACTTAACCAAGGGGGAGGGAACATAATTAACAGAAGACATTAGAATTTCAGAAAATCCACCTTTTTCTTTGTCATCTATCAGCCTTTTTATCTCCCTTTGCTGTGTGTTATAAGTGAGAATTTTGGGCAAAACCATCTCCACGTGAGCTCAGGACTTTCTTTTTCTTTTCCTGCAAGTGGGTGTTTGATACAGCTGACTGCAGAGAGGCTGAAAGACTATGTGTGCAACCTGAGTTCCATTCGCGCTCCCACTGAAGTCCAGCTCCTGCTGTGCAACTAGTGCCTCCTCACCCTCGGGGTCTCTATTTACAATGAGCTGATGAATTAAGAGAAATGTTTGTTTCTGGCTTTCAGAAAAAAGAGAATTTTGAACATAAATGTCAACAGAATAGATTTTCATCTTAGCCTGAGAATCTACTTCCCACTGCTAGTCCTTGCCATTTATACTGTAAAGTGTTTTTTATTACAATATATCGATATCACATGTTCTTGGTAAATAATCCAAACAACTTATGAAAGTATAATAAATACTTTTGGGCCAGGGATTTAGCTCAGTGGTTCTGACTTCTGCCTGGCATGCCCAAGGTCCTGAGTTCGATCTGCGGTACCTGTCATCCCAGCATTTGAGAGGCAGAGACAGGAGGATTGCTGTGAGTTGAAAGCTATCCTGGGCAACATTTTCAACTTTTGAAAATATAATAAAGTATATCTCATTATTTAGGGTAATCAATATTGATACTTTGGTGACTGTTTTTGCAAATGTCTCTTTACGTATACAAGTATATGTCTATAATCTTGTAAAAGTCTGTTCTAGTATGAATATTTTCCTGTGGTCCCTTCTCCACCTCCCTCTGTCCCTACTCATATCTATACTCACATTCATCTCCATTTTTCCTAAGTAACCCAATATAAGAATGTTTTATTGGGCCGGGGATTTTGCTCAGAGGTTCCAGCGTCTGCCTTGCAAGAGCAAGGTCCTGAGTTCGATGCCTGGTAACCACATACCACAATGCCAGGTGTGGTGATTTCATGCCTATCTGCATCATTACTACACACAACGTGCCAGGTGCAGTGGCTCATGCCTGTCTTTCCAGCACTCGGGAAGCAGAGGCAGGAAGACTGCCAAGTTCAAGGCTTGCCTGGGCTACATAGTGAGCTCAGGGCCAGCCTAAACTACAGAACAAGATCCTGTCTCAAAAAAAAAAGTATGTTTTATTAACTGGTCACTACCAGGCACAGCTGGGGATTCAGTGCCTTGGAACCCTCTTAGAAGATCTGTGTAACACATCACACACCTCAGCATTCTCTACTGTAGGGAGAAAGAACACTTCTTTATTCCATAACTTCTATCTCCCATTCATCGAAGATTGCCACAGGAGTCTACATTCCCACACACTCCTAGACTGTGCCTGAGTGAGTATCGCACCGGCTCACTGGCACCTCACAGAGTCATTTCAGAGAGGCTCCTGCAGAGAATGGGAACTGAAATATACCACTGAGACAAGGTGCTAGAAAGTCGCATCTGCAGGAAGGCTCTTGCTGTAATAATGGCTACAGTAAAAATGGCTGGAGGAACATAAGGCATGAAGACTTGGAGTCTTTAATGAGGTGGCCAGGAGTGATGTCTGCAAAGGATAACAAAAGAGAGTTGAACTGCACAGTCTTTCTGCTGCACCTGAATGATGTGGTCAGTGTACATTGTCTATTTTCACCACATCCATTTCAGACTCCTTCCAGCCTCACTCCAGCCTTTGCCTCTTATCTCCATGGAGTAGGAGCCTTAATTTCCTTACCCATGGCTCTGCAATCATGGTCGATGCAGTGGCCCATTTATATTTACCACATAGCATTAGCACCAGTGTCCTCTGGGTTGCAGACATATTTCTTCCTCATTCCACTGGGGAGCAGCAACCCTGGCCTCTGAAAGTGACCAGGGTCAATTATCCCCACCGACATTGTTCTTCACAACCTACTGGCATGTAAAGGAATTGAAAGCAACTAGGCAGTGATTGTAACTTGAAGTCGGGCAATGCCCACCAGGTACAAACCAGCTTTTATTCTTTAGGACGTTTCTGAGCATAAGATTGCAGGATGGAAAGGATAAATTTCTCAGGTGAGTCACTAGGAGTAAATGTTAGGTGGCTAATTGTCCTTGCACCTCTTGATTCCAGAATCTGTGTATTTTAGTTCTGGGGACATATACAGGCAATTGCCTTGATAAAACACATCCCCAAAGTTTACTCCCACCTCATGGAATGTTGTCCCCATAATAACACCCTAAAAAAAATCTTTTATGGGTCTTTTCAGCTTCCTGGTGCTATGTTAAATGGTAGAACCAGAGATTCCTATAGCTATGCATCTTATTGCATAGTTCTTTTAATATAAGTTGCATCCTTCATCTGGTAAATTCTCACTCTGTCTCTTTGCTAATAAATTATACATCCTTGGAAAGTCCTTGGATGGTAAAGCTGACAGCTAGAGATGACGCCTACTCTTGTATTCAGAGTAAGTGTCAATTCTTATAAGAACAAATTACTGCCCTCATTAGACTGAAAAAAATCTGAAAAAATATATCCGCAACCAGTTACTAGTCTCTTTGAATGATATTACCAGACTGAAAGTTTGGCCATGTTTGCTTTGGCTTGAGGTCGGGACATGAAAATCCTTGATGTGAAAATCTCATAGTCTTATTGCCTTCCCATTATGTTATCCAGGAGATGAGTGCTGAAGCCCTGAGATTCCGAAGAGAATACTGCCTAACACGCATGAGAAGGGTTTATCTGCAGTAGAAGTAGAAGCTCTGAGGTGCACATGAGCACTAGATGAAAAGGTCTGTATGTACTGTTTCCGTAGATTTACCCAAAAGCCTCATTAAGAGAAATTAAGCATTTCTTTAACTCTCATCATTTAGTTCCTTTCATCCTATGACACTCCAGTAAGACACTAACCGCTGCTAGGAGCCTGTCCATAGCCTCATCTCAGAGCCTCTCTGCCTCCGACCAAATTAAGGCATTGGTGCATAGCTTGCGGCTCTTCCCACAGAGATTCCCACTGTCCTCCAGGAGATCTCCAAGTGAAGTTACAGTCAGAAGGATTTACTTTCAGCTAGCACTATCTGATTTTCTGTCCACAATGAGCAAGTTCTTTCTTTCCGTATTGACTGGCCACAGGAAATTCCTCCTCCATGAAAGTTTAGATATGATTGAGGGAAAGGAAGAGAGGTAAGTGGCATTAGGGTCAAAGCTATCTGTTCACATAACTTACTGGCACTTTCTGTACCTCCTCACTCCAAAATGTACCTTTTGTTTGACAGGATGAGTTGCTGCTATGGCTATTTGATTTTGCAATTTGGTGCTTGTCATAATGCACAGCTTTTATTGGAAATTTGAGCTTAGTAACACACAAGTAGCAGAGCTTTTGCAAAACACATGAGATTCTGAATAACCCAACAGGAAATTTAGAACAGTATTCCCAAATGTGTTAAATGCAGCTTCCAAAATTAAAAGAAGCACACCAAACATAGTATCTCTTAGCAATAGGAGATGCAAAAACCAATGAATTGTCTTTATCTTTGGGGAGACTGTTCCTCACAGGCACACTGAACACCCCCCACCAAGTACTTTATTAAGCTGCTGGACCCTAGGAATTGTCACCATCCACTGCACCAGCACCAGAATCCTTTTAGTTCCTCAATGACATCTTGAAGTTCTATTTCCAAGGGCCACTTCTAAAACTACATGTCTTTGAATGAATTTCCTCTAAGACAGGGACTTTGGGGAAAATGATCCTCTTCACATAAGTAAGGAACAAGAAACACTGACAAAAGGGAGAAATAAAAACCAACTGTTCAACTGTTGAGCTTGCCAGCACTCTGGTCTATGGGGATTAACACCACAGGGGATGTACATCAGTTTTGTGTGGCTATTGTAATAACTACCAAAATCAATGGTTTAAAACAATGAAAAAGTATTCTGGAGTAACCTGTCATGAAAATGTCAACAGGATCACGCTCCCCTCTGAATGATCTAGAAAAGAATCTTTGTCTGTCCCCTTCAACTCTTGGCAATGACTGCATCTGCTGCTCCAGGTTCACATCACTTTCCTTCCATGCATCTGTGTCTTTTCCTCTCCTGCGCATCTTAAATCTCCTCTGCTTATCTCTGAAAAAGACACTTGTCAAATTGCCTGGTAAGAAATGCTGAAAAAAGTTATTTTGAGAGAAGAAAAATAATATAGGTCAGAAATTCTGATTTATATACAGAAATAGAAAGTATTAAAGAATGAATAAGTGAAGGTAAATCAAAATTTGCAGTTTCATATTCATATATAAATTTTCTCAATTCATAAAGCAATATATTCTATTAATATACATATACAATGTACACATACACACACACACTGCATGTTCAATAGAAAACTTACTTTGAATTTTAAATTTTTCCTTTCTCTTGAGCTGGCTGGTTTTGTAGTATGATTCCCTCACATGATCTACTGGTAGAACTCAGTAAGCCACACAATCACAAATATAAAGGGAAAATACTCTACAGTGCACTGTGTTAAACCATGTTGTTTAATAAGGTGTTTGTATTAAATGCATTCTCAGTTTATATTTTCAACTCACAATGGCCTTACTGAGATTGCCCTGCACAAGTTAAGGAACATCTGTGTATATATGTCTATGCATATGAGTGTTCAGAGAGAGAGCCATGATACAAGAGACATTAGGGAGAAATTAGGATTATTTTGTTATTATAGGTACTCTTAGCATCTGCAAAGCAGTATAGTATTATTTAAAAGTGGGCTCTGAGGGGCTGGAGGGTTAGCTCAGTGGTTCTGGTGCATACCTCGCAAGCACAAGGTCCTAAGTTCAATCCCCAGTAACCACATACAATGCTGGGCGTGGAGACTTATGCCCACCAGCAACCCATACCACATACCACAGTGCCAGGCGTAGTATAATCCCAGCACTCGGGAGGCAGAGACAGGAGGATTGCTGAGTTTGAGCTTGCCTGGGCTCCATAGTGAGCTCAGGGCCAGCCTGAACTACAAAGCGAGACCCTGTCTCAAAAAAAAAAAAAAAATGGGCTCTGATTGGCTGCAAACATACAGTGAAATCCCTAAGGCAACCATTTTTTAAAAAGTGAAAAAAAGAAGTATAACCAACATGCTCAAACAGGACAGGAAATTTAATTATATAAAAATTCTCCATTAAAAACACAAAAACCAGGGCTGGAGGGTTAGCTCAGTAGTTCCGGAGCCTGCCTCGCAAGCACAAGGCCCTGAGTTCAATCCATGGTAACCACATACAATGCTGGGCGTGGAGACACGCCCACCAGCAATCAATACCACATACCACAGTGCTGGGTGTGGTGGCTCACGCCTGTAATCCCAGCAATCAGGAGGCAGAGACAGGAGGACCGCTGAGTTGGAGGCTTGCCTGGGCTACACAGTGAGCTCAGAACCAGCCTGAACTACAAAGCGAGACCGTCTCAAAAAAAAAAAAAAAAAAAACAACAGAAAATGAACGGAAAACAAAAATAGTAACTAAGAAGAGCAAGAAGTAGAAAATGTTAGCAAACATAGCAAATACTATCCAATACTGTTAGTAATCACTTTGAAAAGCAATGGTATAAATAAATCAATTGAAACACAGGTACTCAACGTAGATCAAAGGGGGAAAGCCATATGTTTTCTAATAGAAAGCTAATTTACAAAGATATACATTGATTAAAATAATATACCACAATAATCCTGATCAAAAGAAAGGAGGGTTTACTATGTTAATTTCAGATACAGCAGACTTCAAAGTAGTTAAACTTTTTAAAGTTACTTCAAATCAAGGGACCACTGCATAGGATAAAAGAGTCAATTCTGCAAGAAGATACAATAATCCTTGACATACATGAACCTAACAATAGAGCACCAAAATACATGAAGCAAAATCTTTCAGATGCAGAAATAAATTCATCCACCATTGTAGTTGGAGACTTCAAAAAACTCTCAAAATGAAGAGGTCTTGAAGACAGAAAATCAGTAAAGATATCCTTGAACTCAACAACATCATCAATCAACTAAACAATCAACAGCAGTAAACTATGTCATCTAACAACAGAAAATATATTCATCTCAAGTTAACATGGAACATTCACCAATGCAGATCACATTCTGTGTCATAAAGCACACCCCCAATAAGGTTTTTAAAAATAGAAATTATATGAGGTCTTATCTCAGACACAATAAAATTTAACTAAAAAATCAATGCTAGAATGATTTACCATACAACCCCAAAGTACGTGGAGGTTGATGTACAAAAGTCAACTGCTTTCCTGCAATAAACAAGTAGAATTTGAAATTGAAAACTGCAGCTGTGTTTAATTAGCTCTCCAAAACATCAAATACTTAGGTATAAATCTAACAAAATATAGTTAAAATACATATGAGGAAAACTACAAGCTAACATGAAAGAAATCAAAGGAAGATTCAATATTGCCAAGATAATGCATTCTTTCCAATTAATCTATAGATCCAATGCAATCCCAATCAAAATACCAATTTTGTAGACATTAACCACTAATTCTAAAGTTTAAGTGGAAGCTCTAGTCATGTGATCAGTTAACACATGGTACTTATATAAAGCATAAATGAAGAAATAAGAGACACAAAGTTGCAACATAATGTTCAAGAAGAGCAATACTGGAAGACTAACACTGTCTAGATTCACTTACTCTAACTTTATAGTCATCAGTGTAATGTTTCTAGAGAAAGAACAAACAGATCAGTGGAACAGAATGGAGAGCCCAGAAACAGACACCAAAATACAGTCATCTGATCTTTGAAAAAGAAACAAAGACAATACAATGCAGAAAGGATACTCTTTTCATCAAATTGTACTGAAATAATTCAATATTCAGGAGCTGAAGATTTAACTCAGTGGTTCCAGTGTCTGCCTTGTAAGTGCAGTGTCCTAAATTTGATCCCTGGTACCACATACCACAATGCCAGGCATGGTGGCTCACCCCCATAATCCCAGCACTCAGGAGGCAGAGGCATGAGGACTGCTGTGAGTTTGAGGCTAGCCTGATCTACATAGTACGCTCAGGGCCAGCCTGAACTACAAAATGAGACCCTGTCTCAAAATAATAATCATAAAATAATTTGATATTCATGAGAAAATAAATACCAGTTGTTGTACAAAAATTAACTCATTGGATTAGAGATCATTATGTAAAATGTGAAACAATACAACTCCCAAAACATAACATAGGAGAAAATCAAGTTGATCTTGGGTTTGATGTGATAGGGTTTTACATATGATTCCAAAGACATAACTGTAAATTAAAACAACAGAGACAGCACTCTGTACGTATGAGAACAGGCAAAGTCCAGATCAGGTGAAGATGACTCTGAATGAGACCTTTCACTCACTGCTGAGGGGAATCAAATGGTACAGTGACTTTCATAAAAGCTTGGCAGCTTCTCACAAAGGTAAACATACTCTTACCACATGATCCAGAAATTGTGCTTATTGGTATTTACTCAAAAGAATTATAAATTAATGTATACACAAAAACTGCCATGCAGATACTTATGGTAGCTTTATTCAAAATGCTAAAACTTGGAAACAACCAAAATGTCCTGTGGTAGGTCAATGGATAAATCACCTCTGATAGAGCCAGACAATGACATAGAATTTAGTATTAAAAGTAAGAATTACCATGTTATACAAAGATATTAAGGAACCTTAAATACATTTTACCATGTGAAAGAAACCAATCTAAAAAGGCTAAATTGTGCATAATTCCAACTATATTACACTCTGAAAAAGGCAAAACAATGGAAGCAGTGAAAAGATCAGTGGTAGATCTAGGAGTAGAAGGAGAAAGAGATGAATAGGCAGTAAAATTTTTAGGGCATTAAAGCTATTTTGTGTGATACTGTAATGGTAGTTTTGTGCCATTATAAACTTGTCCAGATTCACAAAATGCACACCAAGAGTGAATGAACATTAATGTAAGTTGTGGAGCTTGGGTCACAATGATGAAAGAAAGTAGGTTTACCAGTTTTCCCAAATGTACCGCTCTGTTGGGGAAGTTGATGAAGGTATAAGTTATGCACATATAGGGGCAGGGGAAATATTCAATAGCTCTGTGTCTTCATCTCAATTTTACTATGATCCTAAACCTGCTCTAAAAATATCATTTTAAAAGATCCTTGTCACTGGATTTAGAACCCGTCCAGATGATCCAGGATAATGTCATTTCAAAATTCTGCACTTAATCACATCCTGCACTTAATCACATCTGCAAAGATCTTTATTTCCAAATATATAACATTCATATCCTGTAGAGATTTGACATGGATCTTGTTCAGGAAGCCTTTAAACACAAATGCATGTGCGCGTGCATACACACACACATATCAGAGAGTATATAGAGTGTTCCCCAAACTTTCCCATCCCCAGGAGGAAGAGGAGTGCATGAACTCACTAGATCCTCCAAACCCCTTTGGTACAGGGTCCCTATGTAGATGTTAACTGTCTTGCACTTCTGGCTTAACATGCACGTGCAAGAGTCAGAGGGATTCAGTCCCCATTCCACATAGTGATACCATAAATACTAACCGAAAACAACAGAGTGAAGCAAAATCCTGTCATGTGCACCTGCCTGGCACTGGCAGCCACATCAAAGAATATATAAAGAATTATATTCATTCACTAGGGTTGCCATAACAAAGGACCTGAGTGGCTTTTAATAAATTAATTTGCTCATAACTGTGGAAACCGGAAATGTGAGGTCAGGACAGCAACAGGATTTCCTGGGATGTCTCTCTGTGCCTCACAGATGAATAATTTCTCCTACAATCTTTACACAGTCTTCTCTCTGTATCTATGGAGATCCTGCTTTCTTCTTTTAAGGAGACCAAGGTCCACTCTAATGGCCTCATTTTACTCAGTTGCCTCTTTAAAAGCCTTCTCTCTAAATGCAGATACTGAGAGTTAGGACTTCAACAATACATCTAGGGAGAATATTAACTCAACCCCTAACAGAAATCTTACAATTCAACAACAATAAAACACAGAAACAGGAATACATTATCCTCTATTTAAAAAAAATAGAAACCAATTAAACAGATATTTCTCTAAAGAAAAGATTTTAATGACCTACAAGTTCATGGAAAGATACATGGCCACTAATCATTACAGAAGTGTAAAACAGAACCACAATGAGATATTGCCTCACATCTATTAGAATGGCTACCAGTTAAAAACCAGAAAATAACAAGTACTCTATTGACAAGGATGTGGAGAAATCAGGTCTCTTGGTCCATGTTGAGAGAACTGTAAAATCATCCCTACCACTCATCTGAAATCATCCCTACCACTCATCTGAAATAAGTTTAATGTATTCTTCCTAAGGTCTACAGATATTTCTATAGTATAGCTATTTCACAGTTCATTCTTCCTATTCCTTCTCTTGAGAGAAAGTTGATTTGTTTCCAGTCCCTAAACGGTAAAATATGCCTGTGGCACACATCCTTCTTCACTTTTCTAAATGTCTGGCCCTCCTGGAAAGAGGAGCTGGAGGCTAAAAGTCACAAGGATTTTATGAATCTCGGTCCAGCAGTGATGCTCCAGGAAAGCACTGTGGAGAATACTATGACAGTTCCTAAAAAAATTAGGAAGAAAATTGTCACATTATTCAGCAATTCCGCTTTTTGTTGTTGTATGCCTAAAAGAAATGAAAGCAGGGACATGAGATACTTGTGCACCTGCATACATAGCAGCATTATTCATAATAGCCAAAAAAGTATGAACAACACAAGTGTGCCAAAAGATGAACAGATTAAATGTAGTATATATTATTCAGCCTCAAGAGAGGCAATATGGACACATGCAACATGGCTAAACCCTGCAGACACTCTGCTAATTAAAAAAGATGGACACAAAAGAGCAAATACTGTACAATTCAACCCATCTTTCTTAGCTGACTATAGTAGTAAGATCCACAGAGACAGAAAGTAGAGTGGTGCTTGCCAAGGGTTGGGCAGAGGAATGGGAAGATATTATTCAGTGGAATTATTTCTATCGTCTTTCAGTTTGGGAAGTTAAGAAAAGTTCCAGTTCTATGTTGGTGATGGTTGTACAGCAATATGAATGTACTTAATGTGACTGATGGTACATTTTTTAAAGGGTGAGATGCCAATTATTATATGTATTTATCACATTTCTAAAAAATTAAAATTATTTTAAGGTGATCCACATAGACGTACTGCAGAGGACAAAAGAGATCTACTACTTTATTTTTTCCTGTGTTGAGGATTGACCCCAGTGTCTTTGCACTGAGCTATGTCATTATCTCTTTTTTGAAGTTTTGAGACAAGTTCACATTAAGTTGTGAACTTGTTTGTGTCTCTCCTGTCTCAGCCTCCCAGAGTTCTGGGATTACAAGCATTCAAGACCATCCACAGCTGTCTGGCATATTTTTAATGACCTGTGTTTCGTGACCTTTATTAACATACTTTGTTCGTCTTATTTCTTCTCTTTATGGAAAATAGATTTCCAGTGTAAAATACTAAAACATGCCTGCAACATATGTCCTTCTGCATATTTCTGACACTCTGGCATTGTGGAGCTCTGTGGAAAGAAGAGTTGGAGGCTGACAATTATGAGTCTGGATATGACCAATGATGAGCTGTGGTGATAAGATGCAAGAGGTCACATAAACCAACCTGATGCCTCGTTCCCTGCAGATGCTGCATCCTGGAGCTGAAGGATGCTGTGTCAAAACAGGAGGCATTTGGGCCAGAGGATTAGCTCAGTGGTTCTGGCGCCTGCCTGGCAAGCTCAAGGTCCTGAGTTCGATCCCCGGTAAACACATACAATGCTGGGTGTGGAGACTCACGCCCACCAGCCATCAATACCACATACCACAGTGCTGGGTGTGGTGGCTCATGCCTGTAATCCCAGCACTCTGGAGGCAGAGGCAGGAGGATTGCTGAGTTCCAGGCTTGCCTAGGCTATATAGTGAGCTCAGAGCCAGCCCGAACTACAAAGCGAGACCCTGTCTCAAAAAAAAAAAAAAAACAAGAGGCATTCTCCATGGGGTGGGCCCACCAGTTGTAACACATGAGCAGAGATGTCCCTGACTACAAGCAAGGGACCCTGGACAGTCTGAAAGGCTACTGAGGGAGACTGACAGACTTGATGCTTCCAGTCATCCCAAGGTGATTTATACCAATGGGTTGTTGCAGGTTGGAAACAAGTGGGCTGAATGGGGGAAGCTCCCACGTTCTTTTTCAAGGTAATGATGCTGTACATGTTTGCTGAATAGTTCAAGGGATTTGAGACTCCTGAAATCATCACAGGGGTTCTACACTTTCCAGGGCAAATTAGTGACTTATATAAGCAGCCTTATTTTTCCTCAACATCAGAGTAAAATAAATCTGACAGGAGAGGACACTGGGGATATAAACGACAGATGTCAGAATGATAAAAGATTCCATAATGCATGTGGTATGAATAAAAGAGAAAAAGATTATTTGGAGACTTTACTCATTTTTCTTCCCTCTCAATTAATCTTAACTCTTACTTTATTATCATCCATTTAAAATTAAATTCCTACACGGGACTTCCAGTTGAGGAGCTATGTCCAGACGACTCTGCTAGGGACGCACTCCATCCAAGTATATCGGTTGCCTGGATTGACTCTTAAGTTCACAATATGCTTAAATAACCAACACAAGAATTGTTAAGTGGTCACTCTGGGAAGCCAGCCTGCATTACTAAGGCATTTACATAATAATTTCCAAGGATTTGTATGGATTCCCTCCCAAATGCACTCTTCTTAGGTATTCAAAACATAATTATAAGATTTTTAGATATCTTTGAAACTCAGAGGCTGGAGAAAAAAATACGACAAAGTATGAGAAAAAGAAATAATTAATTTTTAAAGTGGCCATAGATTTTCCTGGCCTATCATCTGCTCTACTGTCTTGGCTGCCTCCTTTTTTCAAGTTGAAGCTTATTTCTTATCCCTAGGTTTACAGATAAAATTCAGTCTCCCCCTCCAAATTTCAACCCAACCCCCCAAGTATTCCTTTTGTGGCCGCTCCAATGGATTCCTGACCCCCACTACCCATTCACTTTGGCTTATTTCTCAATTCTCTCCTGTTTCATTTACCACTATAAACACCTCCTGTGAGTGGGGTTCGTACGTGCTGTCCCACATCTGATACTGTCTCTGTCAATCAAGGCTTCCTTTGCTTCAGGATCCAGCTCAAACTGCATCTTATCCATAAATGTTTCCAAGAACAGAAGCTCCTCCTGGAGAGGAAATTTTGTCTGTGGCGTTCAATGATAGATCACCACTGTGTCTGACTGTCAGTGACTGCTAAATAAATATTTGCTAAATTAATGAAAAGCAAAGTCTCCTCCTTTAGTCCCTTTTCCAAAGATAAGGACGTGTGTCACCCATATTACTTGCACTTAAATCCTTCCTCCTCTCTACCTCACCTGACCAAACAAAGGTTATTCGTGTTCTTCATCTAGTCTCCACTAGACTGAAGAAGGAAGGAAAGGATCTCTTGCAATCTACCTTCCTTTGAGCTGCCATCCACAATCACATCTTTCAGTGATGTTATCAACTACACATCTTACTTAGCAGTCACTACTATTCATCAATAGGGTGATTACATTTACATGTCAATTTTCTTCCTCTACCATCCCCAGGTACAGGGTTTACTTAATTTGAAAACTTTAATCAGCCATTCGCATATCACAAGCTTTCATTATTATATACAATCAGCCCTGGAGGGTTTCCTGAGAGCTTAGGGAACACCAACAATTACTTTCCTAACTTGATGAATAGTGTTCAAGGCCCATGGATTACCTGCAAATATGCTTCAAGCACTTTTGCCCTTCTTTCAACAGTCCCCCAGCATCTCTCACTTGGAAAACTGCCACAGCCTCTTAGCTCAGTTCTTTGACCCATGCTTTCTTGTATAGTCTTGCTCCACCTGGAAAGTTCAACCTGGTCTTTACTATTTACAAAGTCATACTTCTAAACCATGAAGGTCATTGTTCATTCACTTGAACTTCTCCATTGGCATCTGTACAATGAATAACAGCGGTATAGTTTCAAGATCTGTGAGAATATATCCCCTGCATTTTTCTCCAGTCTCACCTTTCAACAACCACATCTCAATCCCCACCCAGACTAGGCACACACACATACATATGTGGCTGCATTTATATGCACATGCACACATACCCCATCATTTTACTCCACATGCACTCAGCAGCTCACAGTTGGGGTGAACCAAATCTGGGAACTCAGACAAACATAATTGCCCCCTTTATCCGCATTCATTGAATGAGAAATGATGACTTATGTCTATAAGCCTCCATAAGGCACCTCACCTGTAAAGCAGAAATAATTGTTCTTCCCTGCAGAGATTTCAATGTATCCATTGGAGATTCTACATCTTTCATTTCTTAAAGATTAGAAAATACCTGACTAGATAACGAAAATCTACTGAGCAGAAGAAGAACTTACTATATGCATTTTTGCTTTGTTAAAAAAAATTCTTTTAGTCTTGAGATGAGAATGTAGCAGTCAGGGGATGAGCTCTGAAACTGTTATCTGGGGGTCAAATCCTAACTCTGTCACATACTTCCAATAAGACCATGGAGTCCTGCAGAGATTCAGTTTTTGGATTTGTTAAATGATGACAGTAATAGCAACTACTTCTCTGTATTTTTGTGAGAATTAAATAAATTCATGCTTATAAAGTAACTAGTATAGTGCCTGGCATATAGTGAAGACTCAAAGACTCGATTATTATGCTCCAATTTATAATTCATGCTTATAGTCCGGTATCCCCATATTGTTACCTCAGTGATATCACTCCGGGTAAAGGATAATGGAATGTAACTGAAGTACATTACTATAAAGACTAGCTTCTGTCCTCTGCTCTCCCATGTTCTAACTGTGTAACACTAGTTAACTCCCTTCCTAACTCTGACTCTTAACTTTTTTTTTTTTTGAGACAGGGTCTTGCTTTATAGTTCAGGCTGGCTCTGAGCTCACTATGTAGCCCAGGCAAGCCTCAAACTCAGCAATCCTCCTGCCTCTGCCTCCCGAGTGCTGGGATTACAGGCGTGAGACACCATACCCGGCACTGTGGTATGTGGCATTGATTGCTGGTGGGCGTGAGTCTCCACACCCAGCATTGTATGTGGTTACCGGGATCGAACTCAGGACCTTGAGCTTGCAAGGCAGGTGCCGGAACCACTGAGCTAACTCTCCGGCCCCTCTTAACTTTTCTGATAATAACATTGAAGAAATGTTTCAAATTTTACACTTGATCTTAGCCCAAAGGCCAAGAACCAATAATGTTTCAAGTGTTAGCAATGAAATTCCCTTTGTCATATTAACTTGACACTGATACTACAGAGATAGGTAAGAATGATGTTGACTACACTGAACCAGGAGTAAGACCTATTTCTTGGACTTCCATCTTTCTCATGCCCAAATGCTATTAGATACTTGTGGGGAGCCCCAGTACTTCTTAGCTGGATGACTGGAATGCATGACTTCTAGGCACCTTTGGTTTGAGTGACTTCCCCTTTCAAAAATGTTTTAAGGCTTCTGGTCACATGGTAAGTACCTAATAAATATTAACTACCAATTATGATGGCAACAACAACATTGATGATGATAAGATGTAACATCCTGACTGACTGCTGAATTCAACAAGTAGACATTGGAAGGTTTACTCTAGGCTCAAGGGTTAGATGAGTCCAGGTCCCTTCAAGTAGGTCTTCACTCTAGTATGAAAATCAGAAACTTTCCCCATGGCCTCACTGCAGTCACAAGTAAGTAATGAAGATAGTACAGTGACAAGCACAAGCACTGACTAATCTCAGATGCAGACTCACCCCATAAACACATTAGCAAAACCAGCATGTGCCAACTGGTCATTGCTCTTCCCCACAGTAGCACTGCAGAGGTAATGCTGAATACACCAGTCCACATTATCCACAGGAAATGTGTTCCAAGCTTACCAGGGCTGCCTACAATCACAGGGCCTGCTAAGCACTGTACAGTATAAACACTGCATTTGTCCCTCTGCATACACAATTATGCCAGTATACTGCATGAAAGACTCTTGAGACTCCTCTATTCAAATAGCTCACCGTGTTCTTGTGGTCATGGAAGATGATACAATGCTATAGGTACAGATAAAGTGAAGTAATGACATAAATTGCACAAAGTTTAAAACTAGTGAGTTGCTCATTTCTTCAGTTTTATATTTAATATTTTTAGACTGTGGTTGACTGTGGATAACTAAGATCCCAGAAAGCAAAACTGTGGCTTCAGGAACAACTGCAAATATGCTGAATTTTGTCCACCAAGGAACCTCTTGGATGGCACAGTCTGAAACTAAGCTGTTCTGGGTGCCCAAGACAGCGTAAAAAAATGGCCCTTTCCTGGGCAAATACACCTCACTGTTTTGAGGGGCTTGTGTAGGAAGAGAAAATCAAGAAACCTTTATGGGTGGGATTATCCAGAAATCCCTGGGCCATCATGGAAGTTCTTGATCGTAAGCAGGGAAACATTTTTGGAGTCATCAGGATAAATCTTTGAGTCTCAATTTCCAGCCCATATACCTGGAATTTCTCCTTTACCTTCCAACCATTCAGGATCGGCTAGTGGTTTACTCAGGAAGCCAGTGGAGTTCACTTCCCATTGCTGCCTGTGTCTACTCTCCACCTGTCTCTACATCAGTCTCTGCCCTTTTTGTTGCTGCTCTTCATGAAACTGATGCATACAGAGGTAGGTAGGGTGAGGGCCTTGGCAATCAGACCCCACAGAGAAAAGGCTCCTGGACTGTATATGAAGTTCCCCTCGGATTACAGCCCTAAGCTGAATGTGTCTTCCTCTGACTTCCTATGTGGAAGCCCTAACATTTATGGGACTTCACTTAGAAATAACACCTGGAAACGAAGGTTGGGTTAAAAGAGGTCATAAGGATGAGGCTAATAGGATTAGTATTCATATAAGAAGAGATACAAGAAGATGGCTCACTTGCTCACTCACTGAGGCCATGTGAGGACATACAGTGAGAAAGTCACCACCCACAAGCCAGGAAAGGTGGAAATCAAACCAGCACCTTGATCTTGGCCCTCTCAGCTTCCAGAGCAGTGAGAACATGAGCGTCTTTGTTTCACTTGTGCAATCTATGGAACCCTGAGAAGACTAATGTGAAGACATTCATGTGGTTTAAGGAAATGTGGCCTCATCAGGATTTGGGCTGCAGAGCTGCCTAAGGAAACGTACACAGCACTTTATCATTCGCTAGGCAGACACTTACTGCTGGCAAACACAGCTGACTCCATTCCACTCCACGACTATTTGGGAGGTTTTGAATTATCTCCGGCAATGTGTTTGCTCCTTTCCAATGTGGCAAATGCAGCTTTCAAAGTTTTCATCAAACAGCTGTTGAGGACATGGATGTGGGTTTGGATAGATCTCTGTAAGAGCCCCTCTTATCCCTGCTCACGGGCTTAGAATGGCCACAGTCCTACTTTGGGGACTAGAGTTGGAAGACAGATATAGAAATGTAGCTTTCAGGTAAAAACAATCCACATTTAAAATACATACTGATGCATATACGTAAAAAGTCTGTCTATTCCTGGCTGCAATCACAAAGTCAACCAACGATAAATGCTGGCGTGGCTGTGGGGAGAAAGGAACCCTTCTACACTGTTGGTGGGATTGCAGACTTGTGCAACCATTGTGGGGATCTGTGTGGAGATTTCTCAGAAAACTAGGACTACGGGTCCCATTTGACCCTGCTATACCCCTGCTAGGAATATACCCAAAAGAATTTAAAAACTCACATTGGAAAGACA